>BQMB01001093.1:0-45528 GCA_027943415.1 Closterium sp. NIES-67
AACGCACCTTGGAGTTGCCCAGGAATGTGCCGTTGTACTCCGCGTGGACGTAGATGGCGTTGATCTTGAGCCCGTACGGGTTGGGGTTGTAGATGAGCGCGTTGAACGTGAGCACGCCCGTCACGAACACATCGAAGCCGTTCAGCGGGTCGCCGCCCAGCCGCGCGTGCTTCACCGACCAGTCTACCGTTTCTATCTTCAACTCCGGTTGCTGCGAGCCAGGGGATTGGGGGAGAGGGTAGAGGGGGAGGGGAGTGGGGAGAGGGGAGAGGGGGAGGGAGTGGGGGAGAGGGGAGAGGGGGAGGGGAGTGGGGGAGAGGAGAGGGGGGAGGGGAGTGGGGGAGGGGGGGAGGGAGGGGGAGGGGTGGGGGAGAGGGAGAGGGGGAGGGGAGTGGGGAGAGGGGGGAGGGGAGAGGGGAGAGTAGAGATGACTTTGAGAGCACGCCTGTGAGCGTTGGGGTCATGAATGACCGCGTTGAGCGTGAGCTAGCTCGTGACGCGCTCCTCGAAGCCGCTCAGCGGGTGCCCGCCCAGCCGCGCGGTCTTCACCGACTAGGCTACCATGTCAATCGTCAGCTCTGGCTGCTGCGAGGGGGAGAGGGGAGGAGAGCGAGGGGAGGAGACGAGGGAGGAGAGGGGGAGACGGGGGAGGAGAGAGAACGACTCAGAGGAGCGCACGGTTGTACGGGTTGGGGTTATAGATGAACGCGGTGAGCGAGAGCACCCTGCGTGATGAGTCTATTTTTGAGGCGCCTCAAAAAGAGAACGACTCAGAGGAGCGCACGGTTGTACGGGTTGGGGTTATAGATGAACGCGGTGCGCGAGAGCACCCGCGTGACGTGGGGGAGCGAGAGAGCGGGAACAAGGAAAACGCAAGCGAGGAGGAAGGAATAGGCAAGACACGGGAGTGTTGTGCACTGGTTGGCTGTGCATAGGTGTGTTGTGGGGGGGGGGGGGGGGGGGGGACGGACCTTGAGCTTGAACGGGTTGCTCGCTTTGCGCTGTGCTGACGTCAGAACTCGCTGCCACGCATGGCGCAAGCTCCCAAGCGGTGGCTCTCTCTCGGACGTGAGAACTCGCTTTCGCCATGCCGATTCCCGTATTTGAGTCGAGTCAGAAGCAGACCCTGGAACTCGATTTCTCCACGCCTTTTCCCGTGCCGCAACAGCCCTTAGTCGCTTTGTTCGTATAGACCGAGCCACAGGCCGACTGTGAGACGAATCCAGATCCGACGGAACTGTAGTGATCTGGCTTGTAGCAGAATGATCCTTTATCACGTGGGCTTTAGCCGTGTGGTCTGCTGCGTTAACCGGGTGTGTGAGAACCGAAAAGAGAAGAACCGAAAGTGCTATAGCTAGTAAACCCGAGACGACGATCCCCGGGGAGGAATCTGCCATACGGCTTGGAGGCTAAGAACGACGATCGTCTTAACCCGTCGCTCGCTGAAGGAAGCGACGAGTGCGAAGCATGTCAATAAGGCCTGCTAGGTTCAATAAGGCCTGCTAGGTTTACTACTTCTATTGGAATGCCGACTAGTTATACTGTCTCGTCGGTAAGCCGTTGCTCTGACAGCTTGTAGTTGACTAGACGGAGTGCTTGGAAGTAAGAGCTGACTCGTGTTTACTAGATCCCAGCTAGAGATCTGTTTGCGGTGAATAGTGAAAAGCGCTCGTGCAACCATCTAGCCTGTTCGACTCAGTGCCAAGTTGTCGGTGGATTAAAGGAGCAACGACGGCGTGAGATGCTACTGTCGAACAAGAGCACTGGATCGAATCGCTCCTTATAGTGTCACACATTGCAGGTACAGCAGCTGGAGGGGGGTTCCGAGGGGTGCCGGTGGCCAGACGCCAAGCATGACACGTGTATGCCGTGGCTGCGTTTCAGTCACCACCAGCAGCAGCCACTAATATTTACAGCACCAGAAGGAAGGAGGAACAGCTTGCAGTTGGTATGGCGGACAGAACGGAACCGGAGGGTGGGAAAAATAATTAGGTAGGTAGACCGGAAATCACTCACAAGACACTCACTATGATGCCTTCATGCTGGGCTGATGGTGGTGGTTGGGCTAATGGGATTGCCTTCCCAGCATCGATACGGACTCACTTGGCTCGGACTGGTCAACTCGGCAAACTGGGTGGCTCATATACGGTGAATTACGGTTGGATGAGATCGTTCGGGTTATGGAGGCGTGAAGTCGGCTACTCTCTCTCCCAGATTGGTTTTCCCAGAGCTGCAGCCGTCCGTCCGTCGGCCAGCCGGCGGCATTCCCAAAGTTGGGCATCGCACAGCGCACACCCTCGGGAAATGGGTGCTGCGATTCGGCTTTGCCTGTGTCGCCGCGTGCTGTGTCGTCTGGAGGCGCAACGGCCTCCAGAGGAACCTCCCCCCTTTGAAGCGATCCATACACCCCGTTTGAGTGTCGATGACGTCATGGTTGTGTAAGTGGTAGTACAGTCACATGCTGCAACATGGTATTTCACTGTACTTGCTGGTGCAGCAAATAAGAATAGAACGAAGAATGGTACATTAATATTAGAAGTAGCATAGCTCATCCACATCAGGAAGTACGAGCCATAAATGATTAAAAGTTCGAGTCACCCTAATCCCTCTTTTTATGTACCAATTGTTTTTCCTCTTCTGACCGATCTACTGACATAGAGCGGGAGAGGAAACGGCGTGGTTGACAGGGATAGGATGGGAAGAAGACTGCGGGGAGTCGGGCGCAGATGATTCGGAGTGAGTCGAGGGAGCGGAGGGGTGGGAGTGGAGAGTGTGGGGGTGGGAGTGGAGCCCCCTCACGAGGTGAGAGAGGGAGACCACTTGATACCCTGGCGTCTGAGCTCTGGGAGCATCATGCGGAGAATCTGCGAGGAATGAGTAGTGAGCACCAGAGTGAACAGCAGAGTCAGCAGCAGAGTGAGCAGCAGAGGGGGCAACGGAGTGAGCAACGGAGTGAGCAACAGTGTGTGGACCTAAGTTAGAATGACGACCAATGACAATTGATGCGTGACAACGCAAAAGCGTGACAAGGAGCATCCGTACCAAGGAGCATACCGTACCAAGGAGCATACCGCACCAAAGAGCATACCGTACCAAGGAGCATACCATACCAAAGAGCTGTTTTTGAGGCGCCTAAAAAAAAAGCAAACAGCAAAGAGCTGCAGCACAGATAGTCTGGTCCCAACAGCTGGGCTGAATTCGCTCACCTCTACCACACCCCCTGAGGGACGAATCACAGAGTTTGTGTTTTGAGTCACTCCCCCCTCACATCTACGGTTTGTTTTTTTATTCCGCTTTTAAGTCAAGTCGGAAGCAGGGAGACTGCACCCTCACCTCTACTGTTTGGGTGCCTTGCTGCGGGCGGTCATGCAGGATGATGATGGCGCCTGGGTAGATCTGCGGGGAGAAGGGAAGGGAAGGGGAGGGAAGGGGAGGTGGAGGTGGAGGTGGAGATGACATTTGAGTCAACTCACCAGTCATCTTGCGCCTTGCTGCGGGCGGTCATGCAGGATGATGATGGCGCCTGGGTAGATCTGCGCGGAGAGAAGGAAGGGGAGGTGGAAACGGAGATGACATCTGAGTCGACTCACAAGCCATCTGCTGCGGGCGGTCATGCGGGATGATGATGGCGCCTGGGTAGATCTGCTTGCAGAAGGGCAGGGATGGGGATGATGGGGATGATGCGGATGATGCGGATGATGGGGATGATGCGGATGATGCGGATGATGGGGATGATGCGGATGATGCGGATGATGCAGCTGATGCGGATGATGCGGATGATGCGGATGATGCGATGATGGGGATGATGCGGATGATGGGGATGATGGGGATGATGGGGACGACAGGATGGCTGCTGTCCATAAGGAGGGCGACCGAGCAGCAAAAGACCTCCCCCCACCCCCACCCCCCTTCTCCCCATTCCGCGCATCTCTGTCCCGTCCAGAGACAGTAGGCTGCCAGGGGCGGCTGCTGTCCTTAAAGAGGGCGACCATGGTGGGGACGACGGGGCGACAATGGAAGACACGGCGCAGCAAACGACATCCCCTCCCCATGCACCCCTTCCCCTCCCCTCCCCCATTCACCCCTTCCCTCCCCTCCCCCATTCACCCCCTTCCCCTCCCCTCCCCATGCCCCCCCTACCACCCATCACTGGACCGTCCAGAGACAGTAGGTGGCGAGGGGCGGCTGCTGTCCTTGTTTGAGGGGGGCCATGGGGAAGACCGAGCCCAGAGCCACGTTGTAGCGGGGAATTGAGGCGCCTCAAAATCTCACCCAACCTGCCGCATCGTACCTTCCACAGGCAGTGGGTTTGCCAAGCCGTGGCTTGAGGTGCCTGCCTCAGCACAGAGCCGCATTGTACCTTCCACAGGCAGTGGGTTGCAAGTGGGCGGCTGCTGTCCTTGACAGAGGGGGTCCACGGGGAAGACGGAGCCAGAGCCACGTTGTCGCCGGGGCTTGAGGCGCCTCAAAACAGCGCCGCATCTTACCTTCCACAGACAGTATGTTGCAAGCGGGCGGCTGCTGTCCTTAAAGAGGGGGTCCACGGGGAAGACGGAGCCCAGAGCCACGTTGTAGCCGTGGCGCTGTGCCAGCTGGCGCATCTCTTGGTGTACCACCCATGGCCCTGGGAGGAGAGATTGGGGTTGTGTGCAGAGAAGTAGTGTGAACGGTTAAGAGCACTGAAACAGATGGCTGTGAAACAGCCGTGGCGCTGTGGCCCGCTGCCGCATCCTCTTGGTGTACCACCCATGGCCCTGGGAGGAGCGATTGGGGTTGTGTGCAGAGAAGTAGTGTGAACGGTTAAGAGCACTGAAACAGATGGCTGTGAAACAGCTGTGGCGCTGTGCCCGCTGCCGCATCCTCTTGGTGTACCACCCATGGCCCTGGGGGCGGGGGAAGAAGTTGGGGTTGTGTGCACAGCACAGAAGTTGTACGAATGGTTGAGGTGGCTGTGAGACAGCTGTGGCGCTGTGCGAGCTGCGCGTTCTCTTGGTGTACCACCCATGGCCCTGGGGGGGGAAGAGAGGGAGGATGGGGGGGAGAAGAGAGAGAGGATGGCACCACTGACAGGTAGGCTTGAGCAACGGGTCGGGTCGGGTAACCCCACCCAAACCCGACTTTTTGACGGGTCGGCTCGACATTCGCCAAGGGTCGACCCGACCCGACCCGACCGACAAAACCCGACCCGTCGGGTCGGCTTATTACCCGTCCCTGCCCCTAAGCCAACCCGACCCGACCCGACCCGACATCGGGTCAGGTAGTACCCGACCTATTAAACCCAGGTCGGGTTGACATTTCCTGAACTCCGACCCGACTTGACCCGACCCGACCCGACCCGAACCCCACATCGGGTAGGGCCAAAGTCGGGTCGGGTCGGGTCGGGTCGGGTTTATGCTCAAGCCTGACAGGGTTTCCCTCAGCATGCCTCCTATAGTTGCAGTGCAGTTTGGCATCCACCGCCGGCGGCAGTGATGACTCTAACAGGGTGCCATGCCATGCCGACAGAAAGCGGGGAGCATTGACCCAACCCACCGTCTGAACCACTTGACAGGGTTGCCCCCGCGTCCCTCCGGAAGTAGCGGTGCAGCTTGGCGTCCACCGCCACGCCAGCAGAGACGAATCAAATCGGGCGTGGTAGACTCAAGAGCAACAAACAGGCTCAGAAGAACAAGGTGGGGCATCAGGCACACTCAAGAGGTTGACTGACCGGTCTGAACCACTTGACTGGATTTCCCCCGGCGTCCCTCCGGAAGTAGCGGTGCAGCTTGGCGTCCACCGCCAGCAGAGACGACTCAAACTCATTCGGAGGTAGTCGCCAGCTGGGGGCGTCTTCGGTCATGTGGTTGCCCACCTCGTGGCCTGGTGGGTGTGAGCGTGAGCGAGGGAGCGAGAGGACACACACACACACTTGGGGCGAGTGGGCAAACTCGTGTGGGGGCAATCCCCAGATGGGGGCGTCTTCTGTCATGTGATTGCCCACCTTGTGACCTGGTGTGCGTGTGGGAGGGAGCGAGAGGACTGACACACACACTTGGGGCGAGTGGGCAAGCTCGTGTGGGGGCAGTCGCCAGCTGGGGGCGTCTTCTGTCACGTGGTTGCCCACCTCGTGGCCTGGTGGGTGTGTGGTGGGTGGTGGGATGGGAATCAAAGGCAAGTATTGCATGGGTTGCGTGAGGCCTAACCGCCAGCTGGGGGCGTCTTCCGTCATGTGGTTTCCCACCTCGTGGCCTGACAACAATAAGCATAAGCGCACGCAAGGGGTGCGACGGAATGGGATCGGCGGTTGCAGGTCTACAAAGAGGTCATATACATGCAGCGTCTGTTTATTCAATTGCAAGCCACATGTTCACAGTCACCGCATGCATGAAACCCCCATTCTCTCCCTTCAGCGTGCATGCAACCCCCCTCTAACCTTTGACATGCATCAGACCCCTCTCTCACCTTCAGCGTGCATGCGGTCCACTATTTGCGGGTATCTGTCAATGTTTGTTCCAATCAGGAAGAAGGTGGCCGTGCACCCATGGTCCTTGAGCAGATCCAGCAGCTAGCGAGGGGAAAGGGGCGGGGGCGCAAGGTGGAAATAGGAAGGATGATAAGTGAATGAATGCAGAAGGTGGCCGCAGACTGGACAGAGAGTACCGGGAGTACCGAGAGTACCGAGAGTACCGAGAGTACCGAGAGTATCGAGAGTACCGAGAGTACCGAGAGTACCGAGAGTACCGAGAGTACCGAGAGTACCGAGAGTATCGAGAGTACCGAGAGTACCGAGAGTACCGAGAGTACCGAGAGTACCGAGAGTACCGAGAGTACCGAGAGTACCGAGAGTACCGAGAGTACCGAGAGTACCGAGAGTATCGAGAGTACCGAGAGTACCGAGAGTACCGAGAGTATCGAGAGTACCGAGAGTATCGAGAGTACCGAGAGTATCGAGAGTACCGAGAGTACCGAGAGTACCGAGAGTATCGAGAGTACCGAGAGTATCGAGAGTACCGAGAGTATCGAGAGTACCGAGAGTATCGAGAGTACCGAGAGTATCGAGAGTATCGAGAGTACCGAGAGTATCGAGAGTATCGAGAGTACCGAGAGTACCGAGAGTATCGAGAGTATCGAGAGTACCGAGAGTATCGAGAGTACCGAGAGTACCGAGAGTACCGAGAGTATCGAGAGTATCGAGAGTACCGAGAGTACCGAGAGTATCGAGAGTACCGAGAGTATCGAGAGTACCGAGAGTATCGAGAGTACCGAGAGTACCGAGAGTACCGAGAGTATCGAGAGTACCGAGAGTATCGAGAGTACCGAGAGTATCGAGAGTACCGAGAGTATCGAGAGTACCGAGAGTATCGAGAGTATCGAGAGTACCGAGAGTATCGAGAGTATCGAGAGTACCGAGAGTACCGAGAGTATCGAGAGTACCGAGAGTATCGAGAGTACCGAGAGTACCGAGAGTACCGAGAGTATCGAGAGTACCGAGAGTACCGAGAGTACCGAGAGTATCGAGAGTACCGAGAGTATCGAGAGTACCGAGAGTACCGAGAGTACCGAGAGTACCGAGAGTATCGAGAGTACCGAGAGTACCGAGAGTACCGAGAGTACCGAGAGTACCGAGAGTACCGAGAGTACCGAGAGTACCGAGAGTACCGAGAGTATCGAGAGTACCGAGAGTACCGAGAGTACCGAGAGTATCGAGAGTACCGAGAGTATCGAGAGTACCGAGAGTATCGAGAGTACCGAGAGTACCGAGAGTACCGAGAGTATCGAGAGTACCGAGAGTATCGAGAGTATCGAGAGTATCGAGAGTACCGAGAGTATCGAGAGTACCGAGAGTACCGAGAGTACCGAGAGTATCGAGAGTATCGAGAGTACCGAGAGTATCGAGAGTACCGAGAGTACCGAGAGTATCGAGAGTACCGAGAGTACCGAGAGTACCGAGAGTATCGAGAGTACCGAGAGTACCGAGAGTACCGAGAGTATCGAGAGTACCGAGAGTATCGAGAGTATCGAGAGTATCGAGAGTACCGAGAGTATCGAGAGTACCGAGAGTACCGAGAGTACCGAGAGTATCGAGAGTATCGAGAGTACCGAGAGTATCGAGAGTACCGAGAGTACCGAGAGTACCGAGAGTATCGAGAGTACCGAGAGTATCGAGAGTATCGAGAGTATCGAGAGTACCGAGAGTATCGAGAGTATCGAGAGTACCGAGAGTACCGAGAGTATCGAGAGTATCGAGAGTACCGAGAGTATCGAGAGTACCGAGAGTACCGAGAGTACCGAGAGTATCGAGAGTATCGAGAGTACCGAGAGTACCGAGAGTATCGAGAGTACCGAGAGTATCGAGAGTACCGAGAGTATCGAGAGTACCGAGAGTACCGAGAGTACCGAGAGTATCGAGAGTACCGAGAGTATCGAGAGTACCGAGAGTATCGAGAGTACCGAGAGTATCGAGAGTACCGAGAGTATCGAGAGTATCGAGAGTACCGAGAGTATCGAGAGTATCGAGAGTATCGAGAGTATCGAGAGTACCGAGAGTACCGAGAGTATCGAGAGTACCGAGAGTATCGAGAGTACCGAGAGTATCGAGAGTACCGAGAGTATCGAGAGTACCGAGAGTACCGAGAGTACCGAGAGTATCGAGAGTACCGAGAGTATCGAGAGTATCGAGAGTATCGAGAGTACCGAGAGTATCGAGAGTACCGAGAGTACCGAGAGTACCGAGAGTACCGAGAGTATCGAGAGTACCGAGAGTATCGAGAGTACCGAGAGTACCGAGAGTACCGAGAGTATCGAGAGTACCGAGAGTATCGAGAGTACCGAGAGTATCGAGAGTACCGAGAGTACCGAGAGTACCGAGAGTATCGAGAGTACCGAGAGTATCGAGAGTATCGAGAGTATCGAGAGTACCGAGAGTACCGAGAGTACCGAGAGTATCGAGAGTACCGAGAGTATCGAGAGTACCGAGAGTATCGAGAGTACCGAGAGTATCGAGAGTACCGAGAGTATCGAGAGTATCGAGAGTACCGAGAGTATCGAGAGTATCGAGAGTACCGAGAGTACCGAGAGTATCGAGAGTACCGAGAGTATCGAGAGTACCGAGAGTACCGAGAGTACCGAGAGTATCGAGAGTACCGAGAGTACCGAGAGTACCGAGAGTATCGAGAGTACCGAGAGTATCGAGAGTACCGAGAGTACCGAGAGTACCGAGAGTACCGAGAGTATCGAGAGTACCGAGAGTACCGAGAGTACCGAGAGTACCGAGAGTACCGAGAGTACGAGAGTACCGAGAGTACCGAGAGTACCGAGAGTATCGAGAGTACCGAGAGTACCGAGAGTACCGAGAGTATCGAGAGTACCGAGAGTATCGAGAGTACCGAGAGTATCGAGAGTACCGAGAGTACCGAGAGTACCGAGAGTATCGAGAGTACCGAGAGTATCGAGAGTATCGAGAGTATCGAGAGTACCGAGAGTATCGAGAGTACCGAGAGTACCGAGAGTACCGAGAGTATCGAGAGTATCGAGAGTACCGAGAGTATCGAGAGTACCGAGAGTACCGAGAGTACCGAGAGTATCGAGAGTACCGAGAGTATCGAGAGTATCGAGAGTATCGAGAGTACCGAGAGTACCGAGAGTATCGAGAGTACCGAGAGTATCGAGAGTATCGAGAGTATCGAGAGTACCGAGAGTATCGAGAGTACCGAGAGTATCGAGAGTATCGAGAGTATCGAGAGTATCGAGAGTACCGAGAGTATCGAGAGTACCGAGAGTACCGAGAGTATCGAGAGTATCGAGAGTACGAGAGATCGAGAGTACCGAGAGTACCGAGAGTCCGAGAGTACGAGAGTACCGAGAGTATCGAGAGTACCGAGAGTATCGAGAGTACCGAAGTACCGAGAGTACCGAGAGTATCGAGAGTACCGAGAGTATCGAGAGTACCGAGAGTATCGAGAGTACCGAGAGTACCGAAGACCAGAGATCGAGATACCGAGAGTATCGAGAGTACCGAGAGTATCGAGAGTATCGGAGAGTATTACCGGAGTACGGAGTATCGGAGGAGTAGCCGAGTAGTACCTGAGAGTATCGAGAGTATCGAGAGTACCGAGAGTATCGAGAGTACCGAGAGTACCGAGAGTACCGAGAGTATCGAGAGTACCGAGAGCAGTTTCAGAAGCTGAGAATGCAATGGAAAGATCAGGGCGGAGACATCACCCTCACCCTGCATGCTGTTCCTCTCAACTGCTCTCTCACTGTACTCGTGGGTTGTCTCTCCGTTCGGCCCGTCATCAATTGTCAGCGCGACCAGGCGCTCTGATTGGTCAGCGGGGAGAGGGAACAGGGGGATGGAATGGTGGATCGTTTTTTAGGCGCCTCAAGAGCAGGAGGATAAGATCATGGGGCGGATGGAGGGAGGGAGGGTGAGGAGCAAGGCAGATGACAGGGAAGGTGAGTGACAGGGAAGGTGAGCCAGCTGCCACGTGCTCTTAAGAATCCTCATGAACAGGGGGGTGGAGGGATGGGGGGGATGGGAGGGATGGGGGGATGGGGGGTGGAGGGATGGGGGATGGAGGGAGGGATGGGGGATGGGGGATGGAGGGATGGGGGGATGGAGGGATGGAGGGATGGGGGAATGGAGGGATGGAGGGATGGGGGAATGGAGGGATGGGGGGATTGGGGGATGGATGGAGGGTGAGGAGCAAGGCAGATGACAGGGATGGTGGGTGGGTGAGAGCTTGCCTCGTTCACACTCTCTGCACATTGTTCCCAAAAGAAGCTGCCGACACACAGTGTGGCATGGTGGCGTGCACCTTTGGTGGCGTGCACCTTTGGTGGCGTGCACCTTTGGTGGCGTGCACCTTTGGTGACGTGTTCGAACAGTTTGTGCTCAAGTGGTATGTGTGGCTAATACCTCTGCATAACTACCATCGTGACGCATGCCTTTGATGACGTGTGCAAACAGCATGTGTGGGTAATGCCTCCGGACACCTACCATCGTGACGCATACCTTTAGTGACGTGCTCAAACAGTATGTGTGGCTGGTTCTGCCGCACCCAGCTGATGATCCACCGCGGCTGGAACAGCACCCTGCAGCAGACGCAAAGGATGTCATGGGAGGGACAGTGGAACCACGGTGGAACTTAGCAACATCCCATGGCATGCCAGCAGCCAGCCCAAGTCATCCCATGGCATGCCAGCAGCCAGCCCAAGTCATCCCATGGCATGCCAGCAGCCAGCACAAGTTATCCCATGGCATGCCAGCAGCCAGCCCAAGTCATCCCATGTCATCGTGCCATCATTTGCACAATCCGTTGCCCAGAAACCATGCAACTGGTAAGCCCCCCTCCCGCCACCCCAGTGACCCATCAACCATCAATCCTGCACCCAGTAACCCACCCTACAGCGATGAAGAGCGCGAAGCCCAGGCAGAGCGTGCCTGCGGTGGCGGTGACAGCGATCAGAGCGCCGGCGGGCGTCACCCCAACGAGCGACGGCACTACCACCTCCCACTCCACGCCGCTGCTGCTCATTGCCGCGGATGCAGCGAGCGGTACTGGCGACGCCGGGGGGAGCGGAATTGCCGACACTGCAGGGAGCGGAATCGGCGAGGCTGTAGCGAGCGGAATCGGCGAGGCTACAGCGAGCGGAATCGGCGAGGCTAAAGCGGGCGGGCTTTGCAACACGGCAGCGAGCGGAGAACGGGATACTGTAGCAAGAGGAAGGACGATCTCCTGAGGAGATGCGGCGGGAGAGGCGAGTGCGGGCGGGCAGCAGACGACCAGGGCGAACGCTGCTGCGGCAGCGGCGGCGGCTGCTGCGACGGCAGTGGCGGCAGTGGCGGCGACGAATTTCTCTGCGGCAAAATCGCCAGTTACCGGTGCTGCTGAGCCAAGTCGACCAGAAGGCGTTACGACAGGGCCCGCTGGGGGCGACAAGCTGGCGACGAATTGAACAACGGATGCGACAGCGGGAAGACTCGCCGAACGAGGTGAGGGGCAGGAATTTTCGCAGGCTCTGCGGAAGCGAGCGGGAGGGTCGGCGGGAGAGAGCTGGCGGGGTGGGAAGAAGCTAAGGATGGGCAATGGCGAACGAGTCTTGAAAATTACGAAAGTGGAGCGCAAAGGAGAGCGAACAGCGCAATGGCGTGACGAGCGGTCGTGTTGCGTGGGAATGGGGAGGTGACGGCTGAAGCGGAGAGCTATGGAGCAGGTGATAGACGGTGGGCGACGATTTGCGAACGCAACGGGTGCGACTGGCCGTGCGACAACACCGGCTGCTCGCATGAGGCCAGCGGCACACACGCAACCGCGACAGGAGGGGAGGAACAAGGACGACGCAAGGAGGTGTTCCTTCAATGGGATTGAAGCTTCAACGCGTGGTATGGAGCAGACGTCAGGAGGAGGTGGCCCCACCCCGACTTCTATGGCTTGACAGGGCTTGCCATGGCAGTTGGGTCTTCTTGGGAATGATGCCCCCTATTGGTTGGAATCGTACAGGTGAATCTTGGGTAGACTCAAAATTACCTGTGGCCTTGACGAAGTGCTGACGGGGGCTGTTGTGGCTTTGACGACGGATGGCTGCAGGAAATGTGAACACCCACCTGCCACAGTGACGAAACTATGAGAAAAGTGCACAGCTCGCAGTGTTACAACCTAAGCTGCTAATGCTAAAATACAAGTGCTGCATATCTTCCACCATCTGCAAGCTAATTGGCCCTTTTCCCCTTGTCTGCCGAATACAACCTACAAAAAATTGTACGTAAACCCAACGGAAGGATGTCAAGCAGCTATTTTTTGAAGGCATTGTGCTGTTCGTGTTGCTTGCTAGGCTTGAATATTTATGGCGCCACCACCACTGTCTAGCTCAGCTTGGCATGCGCCTCGTGAAGCTTCTCCAGCAACACATCGCTCATCTTACTGCAGCCGATCACCTCCTGCAAGAGGAAAGCATGCCAAAAGGATAGTACCATAAGACAGATGTGGAGTGGCGCCTGACATGCAGCTAGTTTAGTGCTGAAAGGGAAGCTAACCAAGCAAAAGACTGACAGAAAGAGGATAAAGAAAAGAACACTGCACAAACGAACAACGTTTCCGAATACCCAGACTCCAACTTACAGTGCCCGGAGACGCAATGTCGCCAGTCCTGTACCCGGACTCCAGGGCGCTCATGACAGCAGCCTCCAGCAGGTCAGCGCCACGGGGCAGGTTGAGCCCGTAGCGCAGCATCATGGCGGCCGACAGCACCTGCGCCATCGGGTTTGCCTTGTCCTGCCCTGCAATGTCCGGCGCCGACCCGTGCACCGGCTCGTAGATGCCCGGGCCCTGTGGGTGGCAGTGGAGAGGGGAGGAGGATGGAGGGATGGTTTCAATTGGGAGACTGGGCAGAAGGGTTGGAAGGGGATGGGGATTTATAGATGGTACAAATTTGCATTACTGTGCCACGTTATGCCCGCAAACACTCCTCCCCTCCCCCCCACTCCCCCCCTCTCCCCCCAAGACTCACATCCGACCCAATGCTGGCTGATGGCAGCATGCCAATGGAGCCAGTCAGCATCGACGCCTCGTCTGACAGGATATCCCCAAATATGTTCCCCGTGACGATCGTGTCAAACTGGCGGGGTTCCTGATGAGCTGCATGGCGGCGTTGTCGACATACATGTGGCTCAGCTCCACATCGGGGTACTCCTCTGCCCCGATGGCGGTGACACGCTCGCGCCACAGCTGCGACACCTCCAGCACGTTCGACTTCTCCACAGAGCAGAGACGGCCGCTGCGCTTGCGTGCCGCCTCAAAGCCCACCCGGGCAATGCGGTCAATCTGGGGAGCAAGAGATTGGGGGAAGGGGATGAGAGGGAAGGAAGTGGGCGGGGGTGGGGATGAGGGAAGGGAGATGCGTTTGTTTGTTTGTTTGTTTATTCTTGTTTCCCATGTGTCTCAGATTGAGCTCCACATTGGGGTACTCCTCTGCCCCAATGGCAGTGACGCGCTCGCGCCACACCTGCGACACCTCCAGCACGTTTGATTTCTCCATGGAGCACAGCCGCCCGCTGCAC
Source organism: Closterium sp. NIES-67 (assembly GCA_027943415.1). Classification (NCBI taxonomy): domain Eukaryota; kingdom Viridiplantae; phylum Streptophyta; class Zygnematophyceae; order Desmidiales; family Closteriaceae; genus Closterium; species Closterium sp. NIES-67. The sequence continues at coordinate 14,039 of BQMB01001093.1, forward strand.
CTGTGCGCTGTCTCAAAGCCCACCCAGGCAATGCGGTCGATCTGGGGAGTGCCGAGGGAGACGGTCGAGGAAGGGGGGTAAGGGGAAAGAGACGTGGAGGGAGCGGTGAGATGGGAGGGTGTGTGTGTGTGTGTGTGCGTGTGAGTGTGTGTGTGTGTGGGAGAAGGGGAAGTGAACCGAATTGTTGAAGAGCGATAAGGGGTACGTCTGGGACAGTGGAAGGGCAGGAAGAATGGAACGGGGGAGCGTAGGAGGACTAGAAGGAAGAGACGGAGGTGGCAGGATGGGGGAAGAGGGAGGAGGGAGGTGTTTAAGAAACCACTGTGGGGAGTATACCTCAGGGACAGCATAGATCATGGTGTTGAAGCCTGTCCTGTTGCCCTCTGCATCTTGGCCGAAGCCCTTGGGCTGCCCGAAGTAGATCCCTGCAACACATAGCAAAAAACAGCAGTTTTGAGATAAGAACTCAACACCCCCATACAAAGCTCACATCACAGCCTCATAGGTTAGCATAGAAGGGTCACCCGTGCCCATAACCATCCGTGCTGCCGCACCACTCCTCCCACGTTTCCCTTTACCTCTCACTGCTTTTCAGGCTTAATCCTTCCCCTCACCCCCCCTTCCTTCACCTCACCCCCATCTTCTTTCTTCTTCCTTCACTCCCACTTCTTTCCCTCGCCTCCCATTCCATGATGTTTCATTCCGCCTCTCAGTCCTCGCACCACCATGACTCACCACCCGTCAGCTCTCGCACCACCATGATGTCGACTCCCTCCACCACCTCTCGCTTCAACGACGACGCCTCGATCAGCTGCAAGGGGAGTGGAGACAACATGCCAGGAACGGAGCAATGCATGTGAAGCAGGATAGCCGGTTCCCATATCTCAAAGTCGCGCTACTTGTCTAAGGAAATAACAACGTCACGTTACAAGCCCGCTACTCGAACGCCATCTGAAGACTAGACCGATTAGGCCGTGACTTGCATGCCACACCGCAGTACTAGCCCGTCACTTATTCATTTCTCCCTACTAGCCCCTTACCTGAATGCAACCGCACCTGGGGGAAGACGGTCGCAGGGCGCAGGTTAGCGAATGCGCCGAGCCCTGCGCGCAGCCCCAGCAGGCCGCGCTCAGGGCGGAGATCTGCGGGCAGGGTGTCCCACTTGTAGCTGCGGAAGGGGCGTGGAGCATTGGGGGAAGGTGGGGGTTGTGAAGGGCAAGGGGGGGTGGGGTGGTGGCAGGCGGAACTGGTCATTGATGGAGGGTCTTCAGAAACGCCGTTTTTTTATTAAATGTTTCAGCATTCATAATTTACGGGAAAACGGCCGGCAAAGCGCTGTTCCACCCACCCTCCAATTGCTGCGAGCAGCACGGCGTCGCTGTCGCGGCAGGTGGCGAGGGTAGATTCGGGCAGAGGCACGCCGAATTCGTCGATGGCAGCACCTCCGACCAGCGCCTCTTGGAACTCAAAGGTAATGCCTTCCAGATCGCCCAGAGCCTTGAGCAGCCTCACAGCCACTGCCATGATTTCAGGGCCGATACCGTCGCCCGGCAGCAGGGTGATGCGGCATTTCTTCGTCGTCGCACCGTCGCCCGCAGCTGCCATCACTGGCTGTCGTCTGCGACTGCTGCTCCCATTCGCGCCGCTACTGCGACGGTTGGTGACAGACTTGCAGCTGTGAGGGACCGCAGAGAGGCCGTGCGACGGGAGGGACTTGGCGAAAGCCCTGAGAGAGGCGGATTCGCCCTCCGCTGGGGAGATCTGCGTGGGGAAATGCACGCAAAGCAACGAGCGAGCAGCCGCGGTCGCCATGACGGATGCAAGAGATGAGACACTGCTGACTTTGGCCAGGTGCAAGGGGAAAGAGAAACCCTCAGCCCTTCGGGATTGAAGGGAGTGGCAAGATGGAGTGCTGCTGAGGCAGTTCTGCGAGGTCGAAGTGAGCAAAATCTGGCGGGAAGGGTGAGGGCTGCTGTAGGGCTTGGCCAACGTATAACAGGTTTGCATGACAATGTGCCAGCGCTGCTCGAGCCAGTGATAACCACGCAATGTTGAGAGATAGCTTGACAGAAGCCACGTCAGCCTGAATGGTGGAAATGAAGTAAAAATGTAGCATGGTACACTGATAAAAACGCTAAACTAAACCTCATCTGCTTCATAATCTTCCTCTTGTGGAGCAACAAATAACTCCACAAATGATGTCCTTGCACTCCTATTGTGCAGAGCTTGACTCCCATCTTGCGTTGGTTGAGAAAAGGCAGGAATACTACCAACTCCTTGTGCATCTGGAGCTTCATTAGCGTGTCTTCCACTGGGTCCAGTGGCTCGCATGTTGACAACGTGCTGCACTCGCAGAAGGCCATGGCAGTCTATTGTCAGTTTACTTGCATGATTTTCTTTGAGGACAGCAGCAGGAATGCTTGTGGTTGCTGCACTGAGATGCTTGTAGCGATACCTGCACAGCGAACGATGGAGGTTCAGCTGAGGACAAATTCTAGCAAAAACGACCAGCAAATGATTTCTTACAAGAATGAAATGGGCCGGTGACATTTGAAGTCAACAAAAAGGTTGTTGCAGCGTCCGACAAGGAGATCAACCTGAAAAACCAATGATTGTACAAATGCCAAAACGTCAAGACTTGAGAGTTGGCATAGGCCAATGAAAAGCACCAGTGTCAAAATGTGACTTCAATAGACACCCATATGCTGACCTGCAAGTCACCATGACCCTGGGCCAGAAACGTCACTCCTGCGGGCTGAGGGTTAATGGAGATTCGAACACTGGCACCAGGCCACTCCAGATCCTCGATCAACTCTTTGAGAACGCTTGACTGGGAGAAACGCAAAGAGGAACTTGGTCAGTTAGAGGCGAATGACCGGCTGTGGGGAAAACAAGGACACGTCGTTCTCACTGCAAATCTGAGAGGGCGATGTTAATGACACCTACCCGAATGGCAAAGCTGACAGGAGCGTTCTGTGGAGTCGATGTGTCAACATCCAAGGCCCATTCAGGGGGGTTCATATCGGGAAGCAATGTGCGAATTTCTGCTCCAATGCTGCTGTTGCTGTTGGATGGATCAGACAGCCTGGAGACACCTGATCGCAAATCCCCCACCGCAAAGGTCCAAAAAAGAAAACTCAAAATCAAGATGAGAGTTGAAATGGATGCGAATTTCACGCACAACTGCTGCAAGGTGAAGCTTACTTGAGCAAGAGCTGATTATCAGGCCCAGGATACCGCAAGGTGAGTACGTGTCCTGTGGTAGCTGACGCAGAGAACGCCGCCAAGCAATCAATCAGAAGAGAGAGATTGATGCCGAATCGATAGCGAACATCTGGCCGATAAACGTAGTCCAGGAAGAGCTGCACTCGCACAGCAAGAAATTGAGAGCAGCAAGAAGAGTGAGAACAAATCATCGTCGGAACAGCCTCACAACTGAAGTAAAAAGGGCATTTCCCGACCTCTTTCCTAAAAAACGCGCGCGCGTGCAAGCAGTTTAGCTCCTCTGTTACAACCACAAGGCCAGTCTCCGACATCTCCACCACCGCTTCCTGCGAATCACATTAATAGAATCCTAGTCAGTTATACTACTCATGGTAACGAGCAGTTAAAGCATTAAGATTGTTCAAGAGTTTCAGTCTCGTACCTGCTGGCGTTTCCATTTGATGGTGGTAAGCTCGTCCACCAGACTCGCTGTACTGACAAGTGTGCAAACCAGGTCAAAATCCATGGCTACAGCTCGAACAAAAGCAGCAATGAAGAAACGACGTCCGCAGAACGCTGTCGACGGAGAACGCGATGAAAAACAGGAGAAATTCGCTAGTTTGGGGCTTTCGCTGAAAAGCAGGAATCCTGGTTGCTGAGCTAACCTGGCTCAAAGCGTCAGCCATACCCTATCTTAGGTTTGGGCCTGTAACTGTTGGGGGGAGTCAAGGGAAGGGGGGAAAGGTTTGCAGGGAGGGGTGCGGAAGTATGGCGGAGGTTTGACGGAAGGACTTGCCGAGGCTGCTCTGAAATCTCCCAGGTTCCGCGCATGGGGGTGGAGGGGAGGCAGGCGGGCTTTGCACAGAAAAGGTTTGGCGGAAAGACCAGCGAGAATCTCTGAGTTCTCACGCAAAACGGCCGGGGAGGACCGCTGACGAACGAAGGGGTTGGCGGAACGGAGACTTCGAGGTTTCGCACAAGGGCGGGAGAGCGGATTGGATGTGGATGTTTCGCGCGGAAGTGGGCAGTTCAAACAAACAGGTCCAGCCAGGCTAGTGGCGATTCCGGAATCGAGGGGGAAAGCGGGCAGGCAGCAGCCACAAGTGCGTGAGCTGTGAGCCGTGATGGGTTCCGGCCAATCCCAAGGCGAGGTCGAGGGGAAACACCCAGGCACAAAATGGATGATCCCAAGGTGAACAGCTGCACTCCGAATTCTCGGGCTGAATTTTCAGGAAAAACAACCACATTCATATTGTCCAAAGTCAGAGTTGTGCAAGCACCCACCAAGTAAGTAAAATCCTGAAGGGTTTTGGTAACAAATAGCAAAAGGCAAAAGAACAAAAGAAGAAAAATAGCACGGCTGAGCGGGAAACACAGTTCTTACAAAATCTGGAATAACCTCATACAGGGCAATCACCTACGGAAAAGGCTGTCCACTTGTCGCGATTTTCGGCTCCCCATTCCTCTTTGTTGTCTCATCATCGACCATCCCCACAGCCTCATAACCTGCATCCTTCGCCTATCTTCCTTCATTTCTCTGTTCCTGGTTTGCTTGCCTTCTCTCTAGTGGACCTGCCAAGCGTGCTCTCCGTCAATCTGCCTTGGTCTCTTCTTTACGTCAGAAACCTTTCGGATGATAGACATGGGACAGTCATTTTTCCTCAGCTTTCTGGATCCTCATCACCGTCGTCCGTGTCTTTGACTATCCGCTTGGCCATAGACCTTCGAGATTGTAAGTTGCATGACATCCCCGGCATCTCGGTTTAACATGTTTCAATAGGAAATATAAGGAATGATTAGCCGATTAAAGCAGATTCCAGGTAACGCAACTCTTGGCCCATTTTCTCCTCATCCTGCCGTTTTGCATCTTGCATAGGTCGACGGCCATCCATGCATGGAACTGAAGGGGTGTTCGCTAGATTTATGTATGCTTTTCGCTCTGATTTGTTGAAGGTCCAAAGGCCAGCTTCAAAACTTAATCCTCCGTATCAGGCTTGTCGCACCCCATTCGGAGACCTGATATTATCCATGAGCTCCAGTTCCGTTTCCCTGACGTCCATCTGATTTGCGTTTCTTTTTAAAGATATCTGCATCATCTGACTTGGTGTGCTGAGATCTGTGTGCTTGAGCTTTACAGTCTTCGATGTCTGGCCATATCTCGTGTCACAGGCCTTCATATCCCTATCTTCTCGTCTCTCCTGCCTGCCACCTCCTCTCTTATCTTTGCAGGTCAGAGGGTATTGTAGAACTTCGGACCAATTCAATCCCCAACTTCCCGCGTTCTTCTAATCGAAAGCAACGGAGATGCAGAACCCGAACCAACACATGCAGTCGGACCAGGCCCACCAGCAGCAGTACCCACCCCATCCTCAGCATCCCCAGGGCCCTCCCTTGTCACAGCCACAACCCACCCTGCTTTCAGGCCCGCAGCAGCCGCCAAAGCACCTGGGCCCTTCTCAACAGATCCCTTTGTCGCAAGCCCTGGGGGCTCACCCCGGTCCGCCTCCCCACGGCATCCCCCCTCACCTCCTGCAGCAGCGGCATCTGCAGCAGTCCGCCCAGCCTCCCGTGCAGGCGCAGCAGCGGACAGTGCAACGACAGCAGCAGACGCTTCTCACCCAGCCGCAGCAGCAGCAGGGCCCTCTGTCACAGCCGCAGCATATGCAGAAGCAGCAGCCGTTGTCGCAGCAGCAGCATAAGCAGCAGAAGCACCTGGAGCACGCAGCGCAGCCCATGCAGCCGAAGCAGCAGGGTCCGCCGATGCAGCCTATGGCTCAGATGCAGCCGCAGCTGCAGGCGCAGTTGCTGCAGCGGCAGCAGCAGCAGCAACAGCAGCCGCAGGATCAGAGGCGGCAGCAGCCGATTCACCAGCAGGTCCCGCCTCACGCGCTTCAGCAGCAAGGGATGCACCCAGGCCAGCCTATGCACCAGCCACAGCGGCAGGTGCAGCAGTCCCCTGCTTTGGCGCCACGGCAGCAGTTAATGATGGCGCAGCAGCAGCAACAGCAACACGCGCCTTCAGCACTCATGCAGCCGCAGCAGTCGCAGCAGCAGCATCAGCAGCAGCAGGCGGGAGTCACAGCACAGAAACATCAGCAGCATCAGCAGCACCAGCAGCATCAGAGGCCCTTAGGCCAGATTCCCGCGCAGCAGCAGGTACTGATGGGGCAGCAGCAGGCAGCAGCGCACGGGCAGAAGCAGACGCAGCAGCAAGTTGTGTTGATGCAGCAGCCAAGTATGGGGCAGCAGAGACAGCTGAAGCCACAGCAACAGGCACAAGCGCCACATGCAGTATTGACGGGTACGCAGCATGCAGCGGCTGCTGCAGCGCAGCAGCAGCAGCAACAGCAGCAACAGCATCAGCAGCAGCAACAGCAACAGCAGCAACAGCAACAGCAACAGCAGCAGCAGCAGCAGCAGCAGCAACAGCAGCAGCAGCAGCAGCAGCAACAGCAACAGCAACAGCAGCTGCAGCAGCAGCAGCAGCAGCAGCAGCAGGGGGGTCGATTGACAACAAACGACGCATTGGCATATCTGAAGGCAGTGAAGGAACGGTTTCGAGACGAGAAGGACAAATACGACGAGTTCCTGGACGTCATGAAGAACTTCAAGGCGCAGCTGTCAGTCCGACCCACCATTCTGCCTCCGTTTTGTTTTGTTTGTTTTGTTTTGTTCTTTTTTGTAAAGAAAGTTCCACAATTCCCTGCTTTCTTCCTTGTCCGCGTCCCTTACCCTCTCTCTCGTCTCTCGCCTACCTTTTCCGTCCTGTCGCCCACCACCTCTTATCGTCCTTCTTTCACACGCTGCGTTTCTCTTCACTGCATGTGGTTGCTCCTGTGTGCCAGGATCGACACAGCAGGAGTGATAGCGCGTGTGAAGGAGCTCTTCGTGGGCCACAGGCAGCTCATCCTCGGCTTCAACACCTTCCTCCCCAAGGGATACGAAATCACCCTCCCACCCGAACCCACAACTCCGGTACCAGCCCCCGCGCCCGCACCCCCTCCTCAGCCTCGGTCCGCGCCTCCTGCGGTGGCTCGGGCGGTAATCACCCCATCCGTACCTGCAGGGCCTGTCCCATCTGTCGCTCCTGCTGGTGGTCCCCCGCTTATGCCTGGAGGAGCGGGTGCAGCGGCACCCCATGCACCAGTGCCAGTGCCCCATGGGGGGTCTATTAGTGGGGCTGCCGCGGCTACTCGCACTCCCCCCCTTCCTGCTGCTGCAGTGGGCGCAGGCGCAGGAGCAGGAGCAGGAGCAGGTGCAGTGGCAGCTGCTTCTGGTGCAGGTCATGCTGGGGGAGGTTCATCTGCTGCTGCTGCTGGTGCTGCTGGTGCTGTTGCTGCCGCTCCTGGTGGTGGTTCTCCTCCCAGTGCTCCTGCTGCTGCCCCTGGTGCTGCTGGTGCTGCTGCGACTGTGCCTGCAGCAGCAGCAGCAGCAGGGGGGGCAGGAGGAGCGGCGGGTGCAGCAGCTGCTCCGGCTGCGCGAAGCAAGATGGTGGAGTTCGACCAAGCCATCAGCTACGTCAACAAGATCAAGGTACGGTCACAGCAACGTTTGAGTCGACTCCATAGTCACCTCGAAGCAGGAGGGTGGAGTTGGACCAAGCCATCAGCTACGTGAACAAGATCAAGGTACGGTCACAGTGACGTGCGTACAAGCAGGTGTTGGGCCATCTATAACGGATTTCACATGAACACATGTTACAGTGACAATGCTGCCTTTCGCCCATGTGCTCTTTCTTCTCCAGATCCGATTTGCTGATGATGATTCGGTGCACAAGAGCTTCCTTGAGATCCCCAACATGTACCATGCATGACCAATGCGTGCTCTCTCCCCCCGTGCTCTATTCTTTCTGACTGCCTCAGGCCCGCTTTGCTGACGATGAGTCGGTGTACAAGAGCTTTCTGGAGATCCTCAACATGTACCGCAAGGGCAACAACAACATCGTGGACGTGTACAAGGAGGTCAGTCAGTGCCCACTTGCTGTGCGACTTGTGTGTACCATATGATCCCAGCTGATCCCAGCTGATCCCAGCTGATCCCATCTGATGCCATCTGATGCCATCTGATCCCATCTGATCCCATCTGATCCCGTTGTGCCTTTCCTCGGATCTGCTGGAGGAGTTCACCTTCTTCCTGCCGGACTCTGCTGCGATTCATGCTTGAGTCGACTCTAAGGAGGGCCATGCCTCCCTTATCCCCCCTACATCCACACCCACTCTCTCAGGTGGCTACGCTCTTCAAGGACCACTCAGATCTGCTGGAGGAGTTCACCTTCTTCCTGCCGGACTCTGCTGCGATTCATGCTTGAGTCGACTCTAAGGAGGGCCATGCCTCCCTTATCCCCCCTACATCCACACCCACTCTCTCAGGTGGCTACGCTCTTCAAGGACCACTCAGATCTGCTGGAGGAGTTCACCTTCTTCCTGCCGGACTCTGCTGCCAGCCATTTGCCCCAGTGGCGCGGGGTGGGCCCCCCACCTCCTGGCACCGTTGCTGCGCCTGGTGGTGGTGCTGCTGCTGGCAGTGCTGCTGCTGCTGGCAGTGCTGCTGCTGCTGGCGGCGCGGCTGGCGCAACAGCAGTAGCAGGAGCACGGCCGGGTGTGGGTGCTGGTGCTGGTGAAGCAGCAGCTGCTGCTACGGTTGCTGCCACAGTTGGTGGGGTTGCTGCTGCTGCTCCAGCTGGTGCAGCAGCAGCTGGTGGCCGGGCGGAGAAGGGCAAGGTGCGTTGCGTTGGTCAGGTGCCAGCACCTCGTCTGTCTTGTCTTGCTGTTCCCCCTCCTGGCTTGCTGTCCCATTCCCTCCCTCATGGTCTTAGCAGGAATTCCGTAACTTCTTCTTCCTTCTCCTTGCTGCCTTTCTTGTCGCAACACCTCTTCGTTTTAATGTTGCGTTTTCTTGCCGTAGCACTCTAGCACTCTCTACTACATCCTGCGTTCCATGCTTCCTCACTACCTAGCCCTCCTGCCCCCTCACCGTCGCCTGTATCCGTCCCTCCATGCACAGAAGGACAAGGACGGAGAGCACACAGAGAGGAGGCGCAAGGGGGCAGAGGGTCGGGGCAAGGAGAAGGAGGCAGAGGGGCGAGGAAAGGTGAAGGAGGAGGTGGATGAAGACACGTCCGCACAGCAGCAGCACAAGCGCCTCCAGCAGCAGCAGCAGCAGCAGCAGCAGCAGCATGGGGATGCAGCACAACCGCATCTGCACCACGCCCAGCAAGCAGCGGGGGCTGGGGGTTTGCAGCAGGGGGGCGAGGAGGGCACGCACAGGAAGCCGCTGATGCTGGACCTGCAGAAGCCCCCGCGGGAGGTAGAGCAGCAGGTGGAGGAGAAGCGGGCTGGGCTGGCGCTGCCTCAGCCCATGCAGGTGGATGGGAAAGAGGGGCACAAGGAGTGGAGCCAGCAGCAGCAGCAGGAGGGGGTGGGGGTGGGGGTGGCGCATGCTGTGGTGCAGCCGGCGCAGCAGCCGAAGCGGAAGGGGCGGAAAGGGGAGGAAGGGGGAAGAAGAAGGAGCAGGGGGGAGGGGCGGCAGCTGAGGGGCCAGCCGATGAGAGGAAAGGGAGCAGGGGTGAGTGGCGCTACTGGGTAATTCAATGCAGAGAGATTGGTTGGTGGGGTTAAAAAATATTTATGTGCTTGGTAGTACATGTACTCTCTCTCAAGTGGTTTCTCTCATTGATACTCTCTCTTGCCATCTTTCCTCCTTCCCCCTATCTCCCCGCCCCCCACCCCTCAACCTCTTCCTCCTTCCCCCTATCTCCCCGCCCGCCCCCACCCCTCAACCTCTTCCTCCTTCCCCCTATCTCCCCGCCCGCCCCCCACCCCTCAACCTCTTCCTCCTTCCCCTATCTCCCCGCCCGCCCCCCACCCCTCAACCTCTTCCTCCTTCCCGCTTCTGTAGCCCTTGGCATTGCACCGGGAGCTGGTATCCTTTGAGTGGGTGAAGGCGCGGAGGCACTAACAGCTTTTCTCTCTTCCACCTCTCCATCCCTCCCATCCACCTTCCCCACTCACTTCCCCCTCCCTCCAACCGCCTTGTAGCCCTGGGAATGCACCGCGAGCTGGCGTTCTTTGAGCGGGTGAAGGCGCGGGTGCGCAGCCGGGAGGTGTACCAGGAGTTCCTCAAGTGCCTCAACATCTTCAGCCAGGAGATCATCGCCCGCGCCGAGCTGCAGAGCCTCGTGGGGGACATCCTCGCCAAGCACCCCGACCTCGTCGAGGGCTTTAACGAGTTTCTAGCTCGGTGTGAAAACCTCGGTGAGTGTTCCTTCGTCAGTGTAGTTTTAAGCGTCTGAGAGTCTTGTGGGGGACATCCTGGCCAAGCACCCCGGCCTCGTCGAGGGCTTTAATGTGTGCCTTGCTCGGTGTGAAAATCTCGGTGAGTTGTGATTCTGCTGTGCTATGTGTCGAGACAACTGAGAGCCTCGTGGGGGACATCCTCGCCGAGCACCCCGACCTTGTGGAGGGGTTTAATGAGTTTCTGGCGCAAGGTGGAAATTTGGTTGAGTTGCTGTTCCGCAGCGTGTTGGGAGTGTTCGATTAGGTTTTTGGGTTGGACGCAGAGACGCTGGCATCTACGTATGTAGGGTGAATGCACGTGTGACTTTGAGTCGACTCAAAAGTCACCTCATCTACGTATGTAGGGTGAATGCACGGGTCAGGCCATGCGTTTTTCTTGTTTCTCGCACATATGTTGTCTTGTGCCACATGCGTCTTCTGACTTACATATCTTGTTTGGCATGTATGTGTTTTGGGCCTCTTGTTACTTCAGACTTCGAGACGCTGGAGTCAGCAGGTGGAGGGGCAAGGGTGAAGGTGGAGGAGGAGGAGAGGAAGGAGGCTGGGGAGAAGGAGAGGGAGCACGAGAGGGCTGAGACCAAGGAGAGGGAGAGGAAGGAGGTGGGGGAGCGCGAGCGGGAGAAGGAGAAGGAGCGAGAGAGGAAGAAGGATAGAGAGAGGGAGCGGGTGAAGGACCATGGACGCGTGGAGAAGGAGGCAGAGGAGCGGGAGAGGGAGGAGCGGGAGAGGGAGGAGAGAGAAAGGGAGGAGAAGGAGAGAGTTAAGGAGAGGGAGAGGGAGGAGCGGGAGCGGGAGCGGGAGCGGGAGAGGGAACGGGAGAGGGAGCGGGAGAGGGAGAAGGAGAGGGAGGCGAAGGAGCGGGAGCGGGAGCGGGAGGCAAGGGAGAAGGAGAAAGAGCGCGCAGCGGCAGCAGCGGCGGTAGCAGCAGCAGCCAAGTCAGTGGTAGTGAGGAAGGAGCAAGTGCAGTACAAGTCGATCTGCGAAATGGATTTGTCGGCGGCTGAACGATGCTCCCCCAGTTACCGCCTCCTCCCCAAACCAGTGAGAGCTCCACTGACCCCAGCGGTTCCTTCCTTCCCCCCTTTCCTTGGTTCTCTCCTACACAAATGCACACACGCACGACCCTCCCCCACACACGCCCTCATTGCCCTTTTCATTTGGATGTCGCAGTCAAGAGAATCTCGCTTCGTCTGTTCTCACTTGTGTGGCTCGTTCTCCTGCCCCCTCCCGGCTTCCCCGCTGCTGTAGCAAATGCGACCCGTTGCGTGCCACCACACGGAGCTGGGAATGACTGTGCTCAATTCTGTGTGGGTGCCAGTGACATCTGAATCAACCCACACGGCATCAGATGTCAGATGCACCCACTTGTGTGGCTCGTGCTCCTGACATCTGAAGCAACCCATGATCGAATTGTCCCCCCCCCCTCCTAACACATTCCCCCCTCTCCTCCTCCCCCCTCCCCCCCCCTTCCCCCCACCCATCCACCAGCAAATGCGGCCCGTGTCGTGCCATCGCACTGAGCTGGGAATGAAGGTGCTCAACGACGTGTGGGTGTCGGTAACCTCGGGCAGCGAGGACTACTCGTTCACTCACATGCGCAAGAACCAGTACGAGGAGTCACTCTTCCGTTGCGAGGACGACCGGTCAGTGCTGCGTCACCCGTGCCACCCATGCCATGCCCCCTGCGACCTGTCCTCACCACTCCTTCACTCACGTGCGGAAGCACCCGTACAAGGAGTCGCTCCTCTGCTGCGAGGACGACTGGCGAGGACTGCTTCCTTCTTGCGTGTTTTCTCTTCAGCCTCAAGCAGGATATGCTTCTTGAGTCAGCAGCAGTCACGGCTCATGCCGTGCCATGAGCGCCCCTTTCTCCTGTCCGCTTCCCCTCCAGCCGTTTTCCCCATGCCGTTTCTTCCCTGCCCCTGTCCCTGCTTCTCGCTGTCAGCTTCGAGCTGGACATGCTGCTTGAGTCCACGGCAGTGACGGCCCGGCGGGTGCAGGAGGTGATAGACCGCATGCACGGGATGTCGGACGCGGAGCGGGGCGGCTTCAGGGTTGAGGAGAATCTGACCGGTGAGAGGGGTTATGGTGACTGACAGGTGAAAGGGGTTTTTCTCATCTTTTAACTACCTTTGCTTCCTTTCGGAAAGTCTTCAAAACCAAGATCACTCGCCGTTCCAGCCCCTCTACTCCCTCCCCCGAGCCATCAACAGGCAGTGCATCGAGCGCATATATGGCAACCATGGGCTGAACAGTCAATAGCTAGTGAAGCGTGCACACCAGTTGTCTTTTCCTTTTCCCTTTGTCGTAGAACCAAATCATTCCGACCAACCCCCTTTCCCCCCCCCCCCAGCCATCAACATGCGGTGCATCTAACGCATCTACGGCGACCACGGGCTGGACATCCAGGAGCTGGTGAAACGCACCCTTGTTCATTCGGCTCATCCCGTGACCCCTTCTCCCCCCACCCACCGCCTCCCTTCCCCAATCGCCAGCCATCAACATGCGGTGCATCGAGCGCATCGACGGCGACCACGGGGTGGACATCCAGGAGGTGGTGAAGCGCACGCCAGTTGTGGCGCTGCCGGTGGTGCTGCAGGGGCTGAAGCAGGAGCAGGAGGAGTGGGTGCGGTGCTATTCTTCCCTCAGTCCGTTGACACCCCAACCCCACGGTTCCCCTCTACTCCCCTTCCCCCCCCCCTCTCCTTCCTCCCCCCCGTCCCCCCGGCCCTGCCCTGCCCCCCAATCCAGCCATCAACATGCGGTGCATCGAGCGCATCTACGGCGACCATGGGCTCGACATTCAAGAGCTGGTGAAGCGCACACCAGCAGTGGCGCTTCCGGTGGTGCTGCAGCGGCTGAAGCAGAAGCACGAGGAGTGGGTGCGGTGCCGGGCTGAGATGAACCGCGTGTGGGCGGACGTGTACGCCAAAAATTATGCCAAGTCGCTGGACCACCGCAGCTTCTACTTCAAGCAGCAGGACAAGAAGAGCCTCAGCATGAAAGGTGAGAGGGGTGGGTCCAGTGACTATCTCTACTAGTGAAGGTCTCCAACTGGAGGTCCAGCTGGACAAGAAGAGCCTCAGCATGAAAGGTGGGAGGATGGGAGGAGAACTATCTCTAGTAAAGGTCTCCAACTGGAGGTCCAGCTGGACAAGAAGAGCCTCAGCATGAAAGGTGGGAGGATGGGAGGAGAACTATCTCTAGTAAAGGTCTCCAACTGGAGGTCCAGCTGGACAAGAAGAGCCTCAGCATGAAAGGTGGGAGGATGGGAGGAGAACTATCTCTAGTAAAGGTCTCCAACTGGAGGTCCAGCTGGACAAGAAGAGCCTCAGCATGAAAGGTGGGAGGATGGGAGGAGAACTATCTCTAGTAAAGGTCTCCAACTGGAGGTCCAGCTGGACAAGAAGAGCCTCAGCATGAAAGGTGGGAGGATGGGAGGAGAACTATCTCTAGTAAAGGTCTCCAACTGGAGGTCCAGCTGGACAAGAAGAGCCTCAGCATGAAAGGTGGGAGGATGGGAGGAGAACTATCTCTAGTAAAGGTCTCCAACTGGAGGTCCAGCTGGACAAGAAGAGCCTCAGCATGAAAGGTGGGAGGATGGGAGGAGAACTATCTCTAGTAAAGGTCTCCAACTGGAGGTCCAGCTGGACAAGAAGAGCCTCAGCATGAAAGGTGGGAGGATGGGAGGAGAACTATCTCTAGTAAAGGTCTCCAACTGGAGGTCCAGCTGGACAAGAAGAGCCTCAGCATGAAAGGTGGGAGGATGGGAGGAGAACTATCTCTAGTAAAGGTCTCCAACTGGAGGTCCAGCTGGACAAGAAGAGCCTCAGCATGAAAGGTGGGAGGATGGGAGGAGAACTATCTCTAGTAAAGGTCTCCAACTGGAGGTCCAGCTGGACAAGAAGAGCCTCAGCATGAAAGGTGGGAGGATGGGAGGAGAACTATCTCTAGTAAAGGTCTCCAACTGGAGGTCCAGCTGGACAAGAAGAGCCTCAGCATGAAAGGTGGGAGGATGGGAGGAGAACTATCTCTAGTAAAGGTCTCCAACTGGAGGTCCAGCTGGACAAGAAGAGCCTCAGCATGAAAGGTGGGAGGATGGGAGGAGAACTATCTCTAGTAAAGGTCTCCAACTGATCAGCAGCAGCTGATCCCACGTAATGCCCGCTCATCGCTTCTTTGGCGGCTCACACTGTTTTCCCCCCGGTCTCCCCCCCCCCCCCCCTTTCCACAGGTTTGCTGTCTGAGATCCGCGAGCTCAAGGAGCAGAAGCACAAGCTGGACGAGGTGGTGGCGTCACTAGCTTTTCCCACACATGGCCTCTGAGGCGACTCAACACTGCTTTTCTCACATCCCTTCCCCCCCCCCCCCCCCCCCCCCGCTCCCCCCCACAGGTCTTCTATCTGAGATTCGCGAGCTGAATGAGCAGAAACACAAGCAGGACGAGGTAGTAGCCGCACTAGCTGTTCCCACTCGCCGCCCGCTCATCCCCGACATCCGGATGGCGTACAGTGACTCTGCCATCCACGAGGATCTGCACGAAATCATCAAGTTTTCGACGGAGGAGGTTTGTAACTCGCCCGAGCAGTCGGCTAAAGTTATGAAGCTGTGGACGGGTTTCATTGAAATGTTTTTGAACGCGCCCTCGGTCTGGTCGAAATTTGTCGCCGAGGAGAAAGCTGCCCGGGACGCGGAGAATGCTGCCTGCGAAGCAGCGAGGGCTGCCCGGGGTGGGTCGGGGGCAGGAGGGCGCGATGGGGAGGGGAATGGGGAGTCTGTGGGGGGGGAGGGGGGAAAGGAGGAAGGGGAGGGGAAGGAGAAGGGCAGGGAGAAGGGAAGGGGTGGGGAGGAGAGGAAGCGGGAGAGGCAAGGGGGGGATGGGGAAGGGCAGAGGAAGAGAGGGCGGCATGAGGTGGATGATGACGGGGCTGGTGGTGCGAGTGAGGGGCAAAAATCAGGGGGTAGGGAGGCGGGGTCAGATGGGCTGGAGGAAGGCGAATTCGCCCCAGGGGGTAAAGCAGCAGAGCAAGCAGGAGGGGGAGGGGGAGGGGGAGGGGGAGGGGGAGAGGAGGAAGAGCCGCATGTGGTGAGGAAGAGTAGGAGCAGCTTGGTGCACGTGGGGGGAGTGGGCGGCGGGGGGAATGGAGGGGGAGGAGGGGCGGGGGGGATGGGGAATGGAGCAGCACAAGGGGCAGCAGGTGCGGGAGGGGCGGGCGGGAAGGGCAAGGATGCTAGTTCTCGTGCTGCGGCTGCTGCTGCTGCTGCCTCGGCTGCTGCGGCAGCAGCAGCTAAGAGACGAAAGAGGGGGAGGAGGGAGAGGGAGGAGGGGGAGGACGAGAGCATGAGGTCTGAGGGGTCAAGTGCAGAAACTGATAGCGCTGGGGAGGAGAAGAGGAGGCAGAGGAGGAGGAGAAGGGGGAGTGAGGGGCGGGATGAGGAGGAGGAGGAGGGGAGAGGGGAGGAGGACGAGGACGAGGAGGCAGAGGACAGGGAGAGTGGAGGGGAGATGGGAGAGGAGGGTGGGGAAGGGGGCGAGGAGGAGGAGGAGGAAGAGGAGGGGGGGAGAGGGTGGATATCGGGTCTGGGCCCCAAGGAGCGGCAGCACAGGGGCAAGAAAAAGTGGGGGCGGCACTGGCACAAGGCTTGCCGCCCCGTGGTGGCGCATAGGGAGTCGTTTGAAGCAGCACGCATAGGAGGAGGTGGGATGCAGTTAGCAGTGACAGCAGCTGCAATCGAGGGAGTGGGAGGGAGGGGAGGAGATTTAGTGGCAGGGGCAGGGGGAGAGGGGGGAGAGGGAGGAAGGGGAAAGGGCGGGCAGAGGTGACAGTGGAGGGAGAAGGGAGGGAGACGGAGAAGGAAACGGAGAAGGAAACGGAGGAGAGGGAGAAGGAGAGGGAGAGGGAGAGGGAAAAGGAGAGGGAGTTATCGGAGGAGTTGTGGAGCAAAACGCAGGCGGAGGCGGGAGCGAGGCGTGTGATGTATGGCAACGACACCATGTACATGCTGTTCAGACTGCACCATGTGAGTATAGCGAGCAACTCTATATCGAGTATAGCTGAGATGTGCACATGCCCAAGATGTAGAGTGGTGCCGATGATTGCAGGCTCCTTTTGAGGCGCCTCAAAAGTCAAATGCAGGCTCGGAGGCAGGGTTTTCGTATAGTTTTCTACAGAATGTAGTCCTACATGCCTGCGAGTGAGAGGCCCTGTTATGCCTCCCATACCTTTCCAACACTTCACTGCCTGTTCCTCCCTGACTCTGACTCGTTCGTTCCCCTTTCCTCCTCCATATCTTCCACTTTCTTTCTCTGCCATTTCACTGTCGGCGCTCTCCCCTCCCCCCCCCCGCTTCTCTCCCCTCTTCCCCCCACACCCCCTCCTCCCCCCCACCCCCTCCGTTTTCCTGCTCTCAACCCCGTCAGAGTCTCGACGAGCGCACCCTGAGTGCCAAGGTAAATTTTGAGTCGACTCAAAATTACCCCCCCCCCCCCCTCCCCCCCTCCCGCGCTCTCAACCCCGCCAGACTCTCTACGAGCGTATTCTGAGTGCCAAGGTCAACGCCCGAGCCTCAGAGGAGAAATACCGCGCTCTCAACCACTCAGACCCGCCTGACCTCTACGCCAGGTGAGTGTACCGTGAGGCAACTATTTTTGAGGCGCCTCAAAAATCAACCACTCAGACTCGCCTGACCTCTGCCAAGTGAGTGCATCATGAGGCATCTTAAGGCCTCTGTATGGCAGGCAGTTTTCTATGTGTCCATTAGCACAGGTGAACTGTGATGTGTCCCAATCCATTCGCATGCTATCAGCGTGCTTGCCGTGGCCATGCTATAGCTGTTGCCCCTGGCCTCTCCGTTCCTGTGTTTTGATCGTGCTCCTTGCGCTACTCAGGTTCTCTTAGAGGTGCTCTAGAACCTGCTGGACGGGCCCAGCAGGGGTTACTGTCTCGGGGCTTCTGTCTCTTCAACTGCATGCCCTCTGCTCTGACTTCGCCCTTTCTATCGAGCAGGTTCTTAGAGGTGCTGTACAACCTGCTGGACGGGCAGAGGAGGGGTTATCCTACGCATATTGGATTTGGTCTGCTTGCCTTTCCTCCATCTTGCCCCTGCAACCGAGCAGGTTCCTGGAGGTGCTGTACAACCTGCTGGACGGGCAGATCGACAACACACGGTTTGAGGATGAGTGCCGAGCCGCCATCGGCACCCAGTCCTACGTGCTTTTCACCATTGACAAGCTCATCTACCGGCTGGTGAAACAGGTGCGTTGTGACTCCCTCATGCTACTCCCTCGTGCTACTCCCTCATGCTACTCCCTCGTGCTACTCCCTCGTGCTACTCCCTCATGCTACTCCCTCGTGCTACTCCCTCATGCTACTCCCTCGTGCTACTCCCTCATGCTACTCCCTCGTGCTACTCCCTCGCTACTCCCCGTGCTACTCCTCATGCTACTCCCTCGTGCTACTCCCTCATGCTACTCCCTCATGCTACTCCCTCGTGCTACTCCCTCGTGCTACTCCCTCGTGCTACTCCCTCATGCTACTCCCTCGTGCTACTCCCTCGTGCTACTCCCTCGTGCTACTCCCTCATGCTACTCCCTCGTGCTACTCCCTCATGCTACTCCCTCGTGCTACTCCCTCGTGCTACTCCCTCATGCTACTCCCTCGTGCTACTCCCTCGTGCTACTCCCTCATGCTACTCCCTCGTGCTACTCCCTCGTGCTACTCCCTCATGCTACTCCCTCGTGCTACTCCCTCATGCTACTCCCTCATGCTACTCCCTCGTGCTACTCCCTCATGCTACTCCCTCGTGCTACTCCCTCATGCTACTCCCTCGTGCTACTCCCTCGTGCTACTCCCTCATGCTACTCCCTCGTGCTACTCCCTCGTGCTACTCCCTCATGCTACTCCCTCGTGCTACTCCCTCGTGCTACTCCCTCATGCTACTCCCTCGTGCTACTCCCTCATGCTACTCCCTCATGCTACTCCCTCATGCGACTCCCTCATGCAGCGTGTGCGGGCGACAAGGTGGGGGCGAAGCTGCAGCAGCTGCACGAGTACGAAGTGGCCAAGGGGGCGGGCAGACTCTCTTTCCCCACTCATGCTTTTTACCTCTCCCCATCATCTCCCCTTCCCCCTCCCCCCCCGTCCCCAAGCAGCTGCAAGCGTGTGCGGGCGACGAGGTGGGGGCGAAGCTGCAGCAGCTGCACAAGTACGAGGTGGCCAGGGGGGCGGGCACCCTGTTATTCTCACTACCCTCTCATGCCTATCTTCCTCCCCTTCCTCCCTGCCCCCACCCCAACCATCTCCCCTCCCCCCGTCCCCAACAGCTGCAAGCGTGTGCAGGTGACGAGGTGGGCGCCAAGCTGCAGCAGGTGCACGGGTACGAGGTGGCCAAGAGGGGGCGCATGCTCTCATGCCCCCCTGCATGCTTCTTACCTCTCCCCCTCATCTCTTTTCCCCCCCTTCCCCCCGCCCTCGCTCTCTACAGCTGCAAGCATGCGCGGGCGACGAGGTGGGCGCCAAGCTGCAGCAGCTGCACGAGTACGAGGTGGCCAAGGGGGCGGGCGGCTATGTGGACATGGTGTATCAGGCCAACGCTTGTGCGCTCATGCACGACGACTCCTTATACAGGATTGAACTGGTGAGTGCGGTGTGTGATGTGAAGCAACCAGGGAAGGGGCGGGCGGCTATGTGGACATGGTGTATCAGGCCAACGCTTGCGCGCTCATGCACGACGACTTGCTTTATAGAATTGAGCGCGAGAGTGTGATGAGGGGGGGGGGGGGGTGGTGGAGGGGGGTAGTGTGGTAGGGGGGTAATGAGCCGGGGTTGTGATGGGGGTCGTGAGGGGGGGATCGTGAGCCGAGGAAGCAGAGTGGCACAGTTATGCATATTGTCCTGGGGAAGCCAAGTGTCCCGGGGAAGCCTAGTGCCCCGGGGAAGCCTAGTGCCCCGGGGAAGCCTAGTGCCCTGGGGAAGCCTAGTGCCCCGGGGAAGCCTAGTGCCCCGGGGAAGCCTAGTGCCCCGGGGAAGCCTAGTGCCCCGGGGAATAGCCAGGCAAGGGCATGCTGGCGGCGCAGCTGATGGATTGCTGTGACCAGCCAGTGGCGCACTCTCCCCCCCGTCCTCGCCCCACTATCCCTCCTAACCCACCTGACGTCCTCCTCTCCCCCCTCACTCTCCTTGCCCCCACCACAGCTCGCACAGCAACCAGGCGAGGGCGTGCTGACAGTGCAGCTGATGGAGGGCGGGCCGGAGAAGGTGGAGGTGCCGGCAGCAGCCATGGAGTCGGCGTTCCTCGAGTACCTCTGGCACTTCCTGCACTCGCCACCCGCGCATGCGACCGACCGCGCCCACGTCTTCCTTGCCAGGCATTTTTCCCTCTCCATGCGTAGCCCTCCCTCCTGTTGGTAACAGCTATTTTTAGGCTTTAAGTCTCCCACGCTCATGCAATGTGTTGCAATTTTGATCTTGCAAGCATTCGATCGTGCTCGGATGCCATCATGGAATCGCACTGCTGCATTGCCATGGCTCATGTCCTCCTGCGGTTTGCATGGTCTGAACCGCATGTGTGGGATGGTGCATGTGTGCAATGCTGCATGTGTGTGCCACAGGAATGTGAGAAAGGCGTCATCATCAACATCCAAGAGGGGCCGCAGCAAGGAGGACGAGGAGAGGGCTGCTCTGGAGAGCGTGCTTATACTGAATGGGCTCGAGTGCAAGCTCTCCTGTGTCACCTCCAAGGTAACCCCAAGTCCTGTTCGCCTTCCATGATCCCCGCATCCAGTTGCCCTGCCAACACCCCTCCCCTCCCCATCATCCCCAGCGCATTATATTCCCCGCCACGAGCTGAATCATGTTTTGAGGCGCCTCAAAACTACCCTCCCCATCATCCCCAGAGCACTATATTCCCCGCCACAAGCTGAATCATGTCCACCCTATCGCTCATGCTACTACTGTCTGCACCCCTCTCAGGTCTCGTATGTCCTGGACACAGAGGACTATCTCCTCCGCCACAAGAGGTATCTATATTTCAGGCGCCAAAAGAAAGGCTCCTCATGAATGACTGCTCCGCTTCCCTCCTGCTCCCCCTCGCCCACAGGTCTCCTATGTCCTGGACACAGAGGACTATCTCCTCCGCCACAAGAAGAAGCGACAACCCAAGAGTGCAGCTCAAGCACTCTCCCACAAGGCGCAGGGGACAGGTGGCACGCAGGGATTGGCCGACCGCTCACAGAGGGCAGCCAGGCGGTTTACGGCGTTACCAGCAGTGGATCTCTGCTGGAGTGCCCCCCGGCCTCGTCCTCTTGAGGGGTTTACCCTGCCTAAGTTAAACAGGCGGCTGGTGGAAGCATGTAAGTGTCGGTCAGTTTCTTTCACAATCATTGCCACCCCTCCTTTTTTACCTTCTCTTTGCACTTCCTCTGCCTTCCCTTTGCCCCCGCATGGTTCCATGTTGATGCTTCATCATGTGCTCTCTTTCAAATGAAGCTGGTTGCTTGTCGTCTTACCGTAGTTTTCTTCTCTCCTTTCCTGTGTGTGCCTTTGCTTCCTGTCATGCAGACCTCCTTACTGTTGCTCCTCTCAGCACATAAGGTTGAATGGGTGGGGGTGTGCTGCAATAGAAGAAATTGCCAAGAGTTATTAGGCCTTCGCTTGGCAGAAAAGGCACAGGGGCCCGTTATCAGGAGCCACTGCATTTTTGTGGCCCTAAATTAGCCCTTAGAATTATAACCTCGTGTGACTTTAAGTTCTTTCGGTGCTGTGATGATTGCACTTGTGTCAGTTGAGTTTTTCACTTTTCTGCGCCTGCTGAATGCAGCATGGGATGGGATGGGATGGGATGTTATTCGTGGTGTATTAGGTTGGCAAGAGAAACTTACCCTGTATTTGCGAAGTTGGCAAAGCATGATGGTGCTAGCCTGGTTCACGCACGGTTCGGTACTAAACGGTTCAGCTACTACCCATCCCCGAAACCCTTCTTCCTCAGTTACTGCCACTCCTCGCCGTTATTTCAGGACGTAAGCAGAGTCCGCCCCAGAAAGTTCACCCGTAGACCGCAGAATACCCCAACGGCCGCTTCTCGCTGTCGTTATCGAAGCAACCGCTCTAGTAGCAAAGCAAATCCCCTGATTCGCGCCGATGGCGGCGGCGGCGGCGTCCGCGGCCCTGGGCGATCTGCTGCTGCTTCAGGGGCAGGCGAAGCGCGATCCGGAAGGATACCGCGAGGAGTTTCGAGCGGCAGCACCGCCAACTACCGCGCGCTGCTGTCCGTGTTCTCGTTAAAGCCCATGCGGAGAGCAAAGAGTTCGGCGACCTCGTGATGTTCCTCGCGCAGGTGGGTTTTAAGTTCAAGACGCCTGAACAGCCAACATGAATTGCCACCGCAGGTAGCGCGAGCGAGGAGTTCGAGCGGCAGCACCGCCACCACCCGCGCGCCGCTATTAGCGTTCTCGTTGAAACCTCATGCGGGCTTTAAGGGGGCTCGGCGACCTCGTGATAATCCTCGCGCAGGTGAGGGAGCGCGGGGGACGCAGGTGGATTTTGAGGGGGGCGCGGGGGACAGAGATATTGCCTCAGGTAGAGATATTGGCTTGCGCGAGGGTTGGGGTTTTAACAGGTGGAGATATTGGCTTGCGCGAGGGTTGGGGTTTTAACAGAATTAGGGTTGGTGACTTCGGCGTGGACACGCGTTCGGGAAAGCAGCTTTAGGAGAAGCGGCGATCAGCGTATGCGTTAGGGGGAGTGAAGGTTAAGCGTGTCAACGTTTAGGGGTTTGGGGTAAGGTTTTTATTCCAGACGCGTAGACCAAAATTAGGGTTTTCTCTTTTTTCGAGGTGGCGTGTACCCATCTGAGTCGATTCACTTACAATTTTTGAGGCGCCTAAAAAAATTGAGTCCGATTCACTCACAGCTCAGCACTTCTCTACCTAAACCCTCGCCCGGCACCTCCCACCCCTCCCCCCGTCGCTGCCCGCCACTCCCTCCTCCCCTCCCTTCCCGCCTATCTTACCGACACCCTTGCCACTCTCCTTCCGTCATGGGGGGACTCTCATTCCTCCCCGGTTTCTCTGCCTTTCTTTTTGCCCACCACTCCTTCTCCTCGCCCTCCCTCCCCACACCCCGACTTTCTCCGTTCTCTTTGCTTCCAGCTAGCCCCCTCATACCGCAGTGGCCGGGTTCCGATCCAATAGCTGTCACACTTGCAAGACTTTCAGGCCTCCAGCCCCCACCTCGTGTCTCCCCGCCACCTCTACACCCCCTCCCCCATCTGCCCCCCCTCTCCCCACCTCTCCCCCCCCTCTCAACCCCTCTCCCCCCTCTCAACCCTCTCCCCCCTCTCCCTCCATCTCCCCCCTTCTTCCCTCTCTCCTCCCTATCCCCGCCCCTTCTCCATCTCGCCCCGTTCGATTCCCAGGCGAGGTGAGGCGCGGCTGCAGTGCACGCGCCCGCATGGATTGCCCCATCCCCAACTTCTGTTCCCAACCCTAACCCCCACCCCTCCGCGCTATCACCCCTCACCCCCCACAGCTCGCCCCGTTCTACCGCGCTGCCATGGCGGGGTTCCCAGGCGAGGTGATGGCGCTGCTGCAGTCCCACGTGGACGTGCTGCACCCAATGCTGCGCCGCCAGCTGGCGCACGCGCTCATCCTGCTGCGCAACCGCCAGGTACTTGCTTCGCTCCACAAATTTCGTCATGCCCCCTGTTGCGCCCCGAGTGTGAATCCACCCTAAACCCCAAAACCCTTCACGTGCTCCTTCCTCACATCCTGCCTTACAAGACCTTGCCGCACCAGGCCTTGTGTGCCATGCTGTGCTATGTGCTTCCTGCCACATCCTTCCTTCCTCCCATCCGTTTCCTGTCAGCAACGAGGCCCCAGGGGACCGCATCCCTCACTTATTCCACCTCTTCCTCTGTCGCTCCCCTAACCCTTTTCCTTTCCCCGCCCTCCGTCCCACCTCCCCCTCCCATAGTTCCCTCAGCTGCTGGGCCCCACGGATTTGATTTAATTCTTCCGCCTCTTCCGCTGCCCCTCCTCCGTTTCTCCTCCCCCCGGCTTCTCCCCTCCCCTTCCCCTCACTTATTCTCCCAGCTGCTGGCCCCCACGGACCTCATTTCGCACTTCTTCCGCCTCTCCCTCTGTCTCTCCCCCAACCCCTCGTCTTCCCCCGCCCTCCGTCCCCACGCCCCCCTCCCATCGATTTCCTTCAGCTGCTGGGCCCAACCGACCTCATTCCACACTTCTTCCGCCTGTTCCGCTGCCCCGACAAGGCGCTGCGCAAGCTGGTGTTCTCGCACATCGTGAATGATATCAGGAGGCTCAACCAGAAGCACCGGAACGAGGGGGTCAACCGACCCATTCAAAACATGCTCTTTTCGCTGGTTCAGGTACAGTTCCTTGATTCAGGTACAGTTCCTTGATTCAGGTACAGTTCCTTGATTCAGGTACAGTTCCTTGATTCAGGTACAGTTCCTTGATTCAGGTACAGTTCCTTGATTCAGGTACAGTTCCTTGATTCAGGTACAGTTCCTTGATTCAGGTACAGTTCCTTGATTCAGGTACAGTTCCTTGATTCAGGTACAGTTCCTTGATTCAGGTACAGTTCCTTGATTCAGGTACAGTTCCTTGATTCAGGTACAGTTCCTTGATTCAGGTACAGTTCCTTGATTCAGGTACAGTTCCTTGATTCAGGTACAGTTCCTTGATTCAGGACAGTTCCTTGATTCAGGTACAGTTCCTTGATTCAGGTACAGTTCCTTGATTCAGGTACAGTTCCTTGATTCAGGTACAGTTCCTTGATTCAGGTACAGTTCCTTGATTCAGGTACAGTTCCTTGATTCAGGTACAGTTCCTTGATTCAGGTACAGTTCCTTGATTCAGGTACAGTTCCTTGATTCAGGTACAGTTCCTTGATTCAGGTACAGTTCCTTGATTCAGGTACAGTTCCTTGATTCAGGTACAGTTCCTTGATTCAGGTACAGTTCCTTGATTCAGGTACAGTTCCTTGATTCAGGTACAGTTCCTTGATTCAGGTACAGTTCCTTGATTCAGGTACAGTTCCTTGATTCAGGTACAGTTCCTTGATTCAGGTACAGTTCCTTGATTCAGGTACAGTTCCTTGATTCAGGTACAGTTCCTTGATTCAGGTACAGTTCCTTGATTCAGGTACAGTTCCTTGATTCAGGTACAGTTCCTTGATTCAGGTACAGTTCCTTGATTCAGGTACAGTTCCTTGATTCAGGTACAGTTCCTTGATTCAGGTACAGTTCCTTGATTCAGGTACAGTTCCTTGATTCAGGTACAGTTCCTTGATTCAGGTACAGTTCCTTGATTCAGGTACAGTTCCTTGATTCAGGTACAGTTCCTTGATTCAGGTACAGTTCCTTGATTCAGGTACAGTTCCTTGATTCAGGTACAGTTCCTTGATTCAGGTACAGTTCCTTGATTCAGGTACAGTTCCTTGATTCAGGTACAGTTCCTTGATTCAGGTACAGTTCCTTGATTCAGGTACAGTTCCTTGATTCAGGTACAGTTCCTTGATTCAGGTACAGTTCCTTGATTCAGGTACAGTTCCTTGATTCAGGTACAGTTCCTTGATTCAGGTACAGTTCCTTGATTCAGGTACAGTTCCTTGATTCAGGTACAGTTCCTTGATTCAGGTACAGTTCCTTGATTCAGGTACAGTTCCTTGATTCAGGTACAGTTCCTTGATTCAGGTACAGTTCCTTGATTCAGGTACAGTTCCTTGATTCAGGTACAGTTCCTTGATTCAGGTACAGTTCCTTGATTCAGGTACAGTTCCTTGATTCAGGTACAGTTCCTTGATTCAGGTACAGTTCCTTGATTCAGGTACAGTTCCTTGATTCAGGTACAGTTCCTTGATTCAGGTACAGTTCCTTGATTCAGGTACAGTTCCTTGATTCAGGTACAGTTCCTTGATTCAGGTACAGTTCCTTGATTCAGGTACAGTTCCTTGATTCAGGTACAGTTCCTTGATTCAGGTACAGTTCCTTGATTCAGGTACAGTTCCTTGATTCAGGTACAGTTCCTTGATTCAGGTACAGTTCCTTGATTCAGGTACAGTTCCTTGATTCAGGTACAGTTCCTTGATTCAGGTACAGTTCCTTGATTCAGGTACAGTTCCTTGATTCAGGTACAGTTCCTTGATTCAGGTACAGTTCCTTGATTCAGGTAGAGTTCCTTGATTCAGGTACAGTTCCTTGATTCAGGTACAGTTCCTTGATTCAGGACAGTTCCTTGATTCAGGTACAGTTCCTTGTTCAGGTACAGTTCCTTGTTCAGGTACAGTTCCTTGATTCAGGACAGTTCCTTGATTCAGGTACAGTTCCTTGATTCAGGTACAGTTCCTTGATTCAGGTACAGTTCCTTGATTCAGGTAGAGTTCCTTGATTCAGGTACAGTTCCTTGATTCAGGGACAGTTCCTTGATTCAGGTAGAGTTCCTTGATTCAGGTACAGTTCCTTGATTCAGGTACAGTTCCTTGATTCAGGTACAGTTCCTTGATTCAGGTACAGTTCCTTGATTCAGGTACAGTTCCTTGATTCAGGTACAGTTCCTTGATTCAGGTACAGTTCCTTGATTCAGGTACAGTTCCTTGTTGAGTTCAGGTACAGTTCCTTGATTCAGGTACAGTTCCTTGATTCAGGTACAGTTCCTTGATTCAGGTACAGTTCCTTGATTCAGGTACAGTTCCTTGATTCAGGTAGAGTTCCTTGATTCAGGTACAGTTCCTTGATTCAGGTACAGTTCCTTGATTCAGGTACAGTTCCTTGATTCAGGTACAGTTCCTTGATTCAGGTACAGTTCCTTGATTCAGGTACAGTTCCTTGATTCAGGTACAGTTCCTTGATTCAGGTACAGTTCCTTGATTCAGGTACAGTTCCTTGATTCAGGTACAGTTCCTTGATTCAGGTACAGTTCCTTGATTCAGGTACAGTTCCTTGATTCAGGTACAGTTCCTTGATTCAGGTACAGTTCCTTGATTCAGGTACAGTTCCTTGATTCAGGTACAGTTCCTTGATTCAGGTACAGTTCCTTGATTCAGGTACAGTTCCTTGATTCAGGTACAGTTCCTTGATTCAGGTACAGTTCCTTGATTCAGGTACAGTTCCTTGATTCAGGTACAGTTCCTTGATTCAGGTACAGTTCCTTGATTCAGGTACAGTTCCTTGATTCAGGTACAGTTCCTTGATTCAGGTACAGTTCCTTGATTCAGGTACAGTTCCTTGGTTCAGGTACAGTTCCTTGGTTCAGGTACAGTTCCTTGATTCAGGTACAGTTCCTTGATTCAGGTACAGTTCCTTGATTCAGGTACAGTTCCTTGATTCAGGTACAGTTCCTTGATTCAGGTACAGTTCCTTGATTCAGGTACAGTTCCTTGATTCAGGTACAGTTCCTTGATTCAGGTACAGTTCCTTGATTCAGGTACAGTTCCTTGATTCAGGTACAGTTCCTTGATTCAGGTACAGTTCCTTGATTCAGGTACAGTTCCTTGATTCAGGTACAGTTCCTTGATTCAGGTACAGTTCCTTGATTCAGGTACAGTTCCTTGATTCAGGTACAGTTCCTTGATTCAGGTACAGTTCCTTGATTCAGGTACAGTTCCTTGATTCAGGTACAGTTCCTTGATTCAGGTACAGTTCCTTGATTCAGGGACAGTTCCTTGGTTCAGGTACAGTTCCTTGATTCAGGTACAGTTCCTTGATTCAGGTACAGTTCCTTGATTCAGGTACAGTTCCTTGATTCAGGTACAGTTCCTTGATTCAGGTACAGTTCCTTGATTCAGGTACAGTTCCTTGATTCAGGTACAGTTCCTTGATTCAGGTACAGTTCCTTGATTCAGGTACAGTTCCTTGATTCAGGTACAGTTCCTTGGTTCAGGTAGAGTTCCTTGATTCAGGTAGAGTTCCTTGATTCAGGTACAGTTCCTTGATTCAGGTACAGTTCCTTGATTCAGGTACAGTTCCTTGTTCAGGTACAGTTCCTTGATTCAGGTACAGTTCCTTGATTCAGGGACAGTTCCTTGGTTCAGGTACAGTTCCTTGATTCAGGTACAGTTCCTTGATTCAGGTACAGTTCCTTGATTCAGGTACAGTTCCTTGATTCAGGTACAGTTCCTTGATTCAGGTACAGTTCCTTGATTCAGGTACAGTTCCTTGATTCAGGTACAGTTCCTTGATTCAGGTACAGTTCCTTGATTCAGGTACAGTTCCTTGATTCAGGTACAGTTCCTTGATTCAGGTACAGTTCCTTGATTCAGGTACAGTTCCTTGATTCAGGTACAGTTCCTTGATTCAGGTACAGTTCCTTGATTCAGGTACAGTTCCTTGATTCAGGTACAGTTCCTTGATTCAGGTACAGTTCCTTGATTCAGGGACAGTTCCTTGATTCAGGTACAGTTCCTTGATTCAGGTACAGTTCCTTGATTCAGGGACAGTTCCTTGATTCAGGTACAGTTCCTTGATTCAGGTACAGTTCCTTGATTCAGGTACAGTTCCTTGATTCAGGTAGAGTTCCTTGATTCAGGTACAGTTCCTTGATTCAGGTACAGTTCCTTGATTCAGGTACAGTTCCTTGATTCAGGTACAGTTCCTTGATTCAGGTACAGTTCCTTGATTCAGGTACAGTTCCTTGATTCAGGGACAGTTCCTTGATTCAGGTACAGTTCCTTGATTCAGGTACAGTTCCTTGATTCAGGTACAGTTCCTTGATTCAGGTACAGTTCCTTGATTCAGGTACAGTTCCTTGATTCAGGTACAGTTCCTTGATTCAGGTACAGTTCCTTGATTCAGGTACAGTTCCTTGATTCAGGTACAGTTCCTTGATTCAGGTACAGTTCCTTGATTCAGGTACAGTTCCTTGATTCAGGTACAGTTCCTTGATTCAGGTACAGTTCCTTGATTCAGGTACAGTTCCTTGATTCAGGTACAGTTCCTTGATTCAGGTACAGTTCCTTGATTCAGGTACAGTTCCTTGATTCAGGTACAGTTCCTTGATTCAGGTACAGTTCCTTGATTCAGGTACAGTTCCTTGATTCAGGTACAGTTCCTTGATTCAGGTACAGTTCCTTGATTCAGGTACAGTTCCTTGATTCAGGTACAGTTCCTTGATTCAGGTACAGTTCCTTGATTCAGGTACAGTTCCTTGATTCAGGTACAGTTCCTTGATTCAGGTACAGTTCCTTGATTCAGGTACAGTTCCTTGATTCAGGTACAGTTCCTTGATTCAGGTACAGTTCCTTGATTCAGGTACAGTTCCTTGATTCAGGTACAGTTCCTTGATTCAGGTACAGTTCCTTGATTCAGGTACAGTTCCTTGATTCAGGTACAGTTCCTTGATTCAGGTACAGTTCCTTGATTCAGGTACAGTTCCTTGATTCAGGTACAGTTCCTTGATTCAGGTACAGTTCCTTGATTCAGGTACAGTTCCTTGATTCAGGTACAGTTCCTTGATTCAGGTACAGTTCCTTGATTCAGGTACAGTTCCTTGATTCAGGTACAGTTCCTTGATTCAGGTACAGTTCCTTGATTCAGGTACAGTTCCTTGATTCAGGTACAGTTCCTTGATTCAGGTACAGTTCCTTGATTCAGGTACAGTTCCTTGATTCAGGTACAGTTCCTTGATTCAGGTACAGTTCCTTGATTCAGGTACAGTTCCTTGATTCAGGTACAGTTCCTTGATTCAGGTACAGTTCCTTGGTTCAGGTACAGTTCCTTGATTCAGGTACAGTTCCTTGATTCAGGTACAGTTCCTTGATTCAGGTACAGTTCCTTGATTCAGGTACAGTTCCTTGGTTCAGGTACAGTTCCTTGATTCAGGTACAGTTCCTTGATTCAGGTACAGTTCCTTGATTCAGGTACAGTTCCTTGATTCAGGTAGAGTTCCTTGATTCAGGTACAGTTCCTTGATTCAGGTACAGTTCCTTGATTCAGGTACAGTTCCTTGATTCAGGTACAGTTCCTTGATTCAGGTACAGTTCCTTGATTCAGGTACAGTTCCTTGATTCAGGTACAGTTCCTTGATTCAGGTACAGTTCCTTGATTCAGGTACAGTTCCTTGATTCAGGTACAGTTCCTTGATTCAGGTAGAGTTCCTTGATTCAGGTACAGTTCCTTGGTTCAGGGACAGTTCCTTGATTCAGGTACAGTTCCTTGATTCAGGTACAGTTCCTTGATTCAGGTACAGTTCCTTGATTCAGGTACAGTTCCTTGATTCAGGTACAGTTCCTTGATTCAGGTACAGTTCCTTGATTCAGGTACAGTTCCTTGATTCAGGTACAGTTCCTTGATTCAGGTACAGTTCCTTGATTCAGGTACAGTTCCTTGATTCAGGTACAGTTCCTTGGTTCAGGTACAGTTCCTTGATTCAGGTAGAGTTCCTTGATTCAGGTACAGTTCCTTGATTCAGGTACAGTTCCTTGATTCAGGTACAGTTCCTTGATTCAGGTACAGTTCCTTGGTTCAGGTACAGTTCCTTGATTCAGGTACAGTTCCTTGATTCAGGTACAGTTCCTTGATTCAGGTACAGTTCCTTGATTCAGGTACAGTTCCTTGATTCAGGTAGAGTTCCTTGATTCAGGTACAGTTCCTTGGTTCAGGTACAGTTCCTTGATTCAGGTACAGTTCCTTGATTCAGGTACAGTTCCTTGATTCAGGTACAGTTCCTTGATTCAGGGACAGTTCCTTGGTTCAGGTACAGTTCCTTGATTCAGGTACAGTTCCTTGATTCAGGTACAGTTCCTTGATTCAGGTAGAGTTCCTTGATTCAGGTACAGTTCCTTGATTCAGGTAGAGTTCCTTGATTCAGGTACAGTTCCTTGATTCAGGTACAGTTCCTTGATTCAGGTACAGTTCCTTGATTCAGGTACAGTTCCTTGATTCAGGTACAGTTCCTTGATTCAGGTACAGTTCCTTGATTCAGGTACAGTTCCTTGATTCAGGTAGAGTTCCTTGGTTCAGGTACAGTTCCTTGATTCAGGTACAGTTCCTTGATTCAGGTACAGTTCCTTGATTCAGGTACAGTTCCTTGATTCAGGTACAGTTCCTTGGTTCAGGTACAGTTCCTTGATTCAGGGACAGTTCCTTGATTCAGGTACAGTTCCTTGGTTCAGGTACAGTTCCTTGATTCAGGTACAGTTCCTTGGTTCAGGTACAGTTCCTTGATTCAGGTACAGTTCCTTGGTTCAGGTACAGTTCCTTGATTCAGGTACAGTTCCTTGATTCAGGTACAGTTCCTTGATTCAGGTACAGTTCCTTGGTTCAGGGACAGTTCCTTGATTCAGGTACAGTTCCTTGATTCAGGTACAGTTCCTTGATTCAGGTAGAGTTCCTTGATTCAGGTACAGTTCCTTGATTCAGGTACAGTTCCTTGATTCAGGTACAGTTCCTTGGTTCAGGTACAGTTCCTTGGTTCAGGTACAGTTCCTTGATTCAGGTACAGTTCCTTGATTCAGGTACAGTTCCTTGATTCAGGTACAGTTCCTTGATTCAGGTACAGTTCCTTGATTCAGGTACAGTTCCTTGATTCAGGTACAGTTCCTTGATTCAGGTACAGTTCCTTGATTCAGGTACAGTTCCTTGATTCAGGTACAGTTCCTTGGTTCAGGTACAGTTCCTTGGTTCAGGTACAGTTCCTTGGTTCAGGTACAGTTCCTTGATTCAGGTACAGTTCCTTGGTTCAGGTACAGTTCCTTGATTCAGGTACAGTTCCTTGATTCAGGTACAGTTCCTTGATTCAGGTACAGTTCCTTGATTCAGGTACAGTTCCTTGGTTCAGGACAGTTCCTTGATTCAGGTACAGTTCCTTGATTCAGGTACAGTTCCTTGATTCAGGTACAGTTCCTTGATTCAGGTACAGTTCCTTGATTCAGGTACAGTTCCTTGATTCAGTACAGTTCCTTGGTTCAGGTACAGTTCCTTGATTCAGGTACAGTTCCTTGGTTCAGGTACAGTTCCTTGATTCAGGTACAGTTC
>BQMB01001094.1:0-53015 GCA_027943415.1 Closterium sp. NIES-67
CAGACAGAGCGAGCAAGGGCAGCGGCCGCAGCGGACTCACGCTCAGCGGACGAGGGATCAGGAGACAGTGCAGCGGGGGGGGTCAGGGCAAGGGAGAGTACTGTCAAGATGGACAGACAGCGAGTGGCCATCCTTCCGCTGACCAGTGAGATGGGCGACAGAGGTCAGCAAGCCACGCATCAAACTCAATCGGCTGGCCCTCAGCGTCAAAGCGAAGCACCTCCGCCATCAGTGACAATAGAGGGCAGTGGAGAGCAGTACAGTGCGGTGCAGTGCGGCGCAGTGCAGTACAGTGCGGTGCGGCATGGTGCAGTGCGATGTAGTGCGGTGCAGTGCGGTACAGTGCGGTGCAGTGCGGTACAGTGCGGTACAGTGCGGTGCAGTGCGGTGCAAGGCGGTTTAGTACGGTACCGGGGGTTCGCAGGGTGCGGATCGGCGAATAGAGCCGGCCGCGACAGCGGCCAGGGACAGCCGCGACGGCAGCTAGGGCGGCCGCGACGGCGGGAGCGACCGTGGGGCGGCTGGAGACAGCAGCGACGGCGGCTAGGGCGGCCGCGGCGGCGAGGGCGGCCGTGAGCCGGCTGGAAACCAGCCGCGACGGCAGCTAGGGACGGCCGCCGACAGCAGCTAGGGGCGGCCGCGACGGCAAGCTAGAGGCGGCCGCGACGGCAGGAACGACCATGGGGCGGATGGAGACGGAGCGGACGGCGGCTAGGGGCGGCCGCGACGGCGAGGGGCGACCGTGAGCCCGGCTGGAAGCGGCCGCGAAGGCAGCTAGGGGCGGCCGCGACGGCCAGGGGGGCGGCTAGGGACGGGCGCGACGGCCAGGGGGCCGGCTAGGGACGGGCGCGACGGCCAGGGGGCCGGCTAGGGTCGGTCGCGAACGGCCAGGGGGCCGGCTAGGGCGGGCCGCGACGGCCAGGGGGGGCCGGCTAGGGACGGTTGCGAATGGCCAGGGGGCCAGCTAGGGGCGGGCGCGATGGCCAGGGGGGCCTGACTAGGGTTTGTCGCGAACGGCCAGGGGGCCGGCTTAGGGACGGGCGCGAACGGCCAGGGGGCCAGCTAGGGATGGGCGCGACGGCCAGGGGGGCCGGCTAGGGACGGGCGCAACGGCCAGGGGGCCGGCTAGGGACGGGCGTGACGGCAAGGGGGCCGGCTAGGGTCGGTCGCGAACGGCCAGGGGGCCGGCTAGGGGCGGGCGCGACGGCCAGGGGGGGCCGGCTAGGGACGGGGCAAGACGGCGGCTAGGGCCTAGGGGCGGAAGCGTGGGCGGGCTAGGGGGGGACCTAACCTACTATGATACCATATCAGAATGAATAAGTGAACTAGAATGAGTGAGTACAAGGGTATATAGACTAGGGTGTTGTACCCTCTAAGGCACAATCCAGTATAGTCTACAGTAACGGCCTAAGTTACATTTGACACAATGCAGGCGAATTGATACATTTTCAGAAAGGGAACGACATGTGTCACATGCAGATCCGCGATATCCCTCTGCGTGGCAGGCCCGTGCGCTGGTGCCCATGCGCGGGTGGAACAAGCAGTGACGGACGGGGAGGCTACGGATAGTGCTGCTGTGGGAGTCTTGAGGGAGGAAGGAGGGCCATGCAAGTAGGTCAGAATTCTGAGGGGAGAGTTTTGTGAGATGTGACGGGCGATTTTTACGCGTTAGGAGAGCAACAGAGCTGCGGGATTCGATAAGAGAAAATATGAGTGTGTTGATAAGTCCTTATGCTTCTCTCAATTACATTTCACATTCGTAGTGCCATGCTTGTAGCAGCTAGTTCTGATCGAGCTTCAGTGGCCAAATTCAAAATTGTGAGTAATCTTGAGTCCCGTTGGCGGGCCATTCGGCAAGAAAAACTCGATTGTTTCGCACTTGTTGAATGAGCCCGTAGAGGGGGCTTCGATTGTCATCCTCTGCTGATACTGTGCTGTAGCTTTCCTCACGAGAGCTGCATGCTTGGGAGGGAGGGACCAGCGGCGTTCTCATACAAGCATGTCTCTGCTTTTCCCGCTGCCATTGAGGCGGCGTTTCTTTGTACAAGTACAAGGCCGGCTCCGAGTTCTAACCCAGACATCACACACACATCCTCCTAGCGCTTTTCTCCCAAGTGCACGGTGCTTCCCGCAAGCTGCTTTCTCGTACATCCACAAGTCCTACATGTCTGAGACCAGCTGCCTTCTCATACAGCCATGCCAGCTCCTCCCACTCTCGTCAAGGCAGCATCTCGTGCAGAAGGCAACTGCAAATGGCAATCCTGAGAGGCTCCTCTCATCATAATCCTAGGACCCTTTTCACGATTGCCACATGCTTTGCGCCTGTTGCCTTCTCATACATCCATGGCCAGCTCCTCCCGTTCTCGTCGAGGCAGCATCTCTCGTAGAAGGTTGGCCGAGGTTGCCATTTCAGGCTGGTGGTCGTGGTGGAAGGAGGAAGGGGATTTACAAAGTTCGTGCTTTTTTCCTCTCCATCTTATCCCCTCCCTCTCTCTCACACTCTTTCTTTCACACACACTCTCTCTCTCTTTTTCTGTCTGTCTCTCTCTCTCTCTCTCTCTCTCACTCTCTCTCTCTCTCTCTCTCTCTCTCTCTCTCTCTCTCTCTCTCTCTCTCTCTCTCTCTCTCTCTCTCTCTCTCTCTCTCTCTCTCTCTAGGTTTAGGCTGGTGCAAGAGGAAGATAGGAAGCCAAACACCTAGTTGGCATATGGTTGCATGCTTGTGCATATGAACATGCATGTGCATGGGCGCATGCATGCACATGGATGAGCGGATGGATGTTGAGCAGCTTCTTTCTGTTAACTGCATTCAAGTCTATGTTCTAAGCGCATCAGGCACGCACCGAGACAGCAGCAGGAGTAAACTCGGAAAGGAGGTTGGAGATTCCCTGTAGCTTGACCTCCGCCTCGCCCCTCATACTCGCTTCTATCAGCTCCTGCATTCGATACAAGCACAAAATTTCCAAGAAAAACGACACCAAGAACCATAACATAACCAGCACACAGCAGGAGGGGAAACAGGAAAAGCGGGCTGATAGCCCAACTCAGAACAACTGTGCGCTGATAGAACTGAGTAGAAGATCAGAACAACTCAGAACCCCAATGGCTACACGCTCGGAACCTCAGAATATCCATTGCAAAAAAAAAAGCTCAGCTGCCAGTTTACCAGGTGCTGTTTGGCAATCCGATCCCTCAGCACCGCTGCAAGTTGCAACTGCACATTGTTAACTCACAGGTATCAGCTGGACTGCCACCTATTTGCCTCCCCTCTCTGTGCTGCTCACAACCATACCCGCACTCCCCCCTCTAACTCTCCTCTCACACACAAGTGACTCCTGTTGCACGAAACGAGCTCAGCTGCCAGTCTACTGGCCACCCCTTTGAGCGCCGCTGCTAGGGCTGACGGAGGCGCGAGGCCCACAGCTGCTGCCATGCCTTTTGGAGTCGACTCAAAGGTCATCCTGCTGCCAGCACCCACACATGATAAACTCACATTGCACGCAACGAGCTCAGCTGTCACTCTACTGGCCACCCCTCTGAGGAGAACCAGCCAGAGCTGATGGAGCCGGGGAGGCTGATGGCTGCCGCCATGACCACAAGGAATGATGGGGCCGGAGGCGGGAAGCCTGGGTGGGGATCTGTGCTGCAAGGGCGAGGGAGGGAGGAGAAGGGGACAGCAGGGGGGAGGGGGAAGTGGAAGTTTAATGGCTGCTGCCATGCCCACAAGGAATGATGGGGCCGGAGGCGGGAAGCCTGGGTGGGGGCCGCTGTGCTGCAAGGGCGGGGGAGGGAGGAGAAGGGGACAGCAGGGGGAGGGGGGAAGTGGAAGTTAATGGCTGCTGCCATGCCCACAAGGAATGATGGGCCGGAGGCGGGAAGCCTGGGTGGGGGCTCTGTGCTGCAAGGGCGGGGGGGAGGAGAGGGACAGCAGGGGGAGGGGGGAAGTGGAGTAATGGTGCTGCATGACAAGGAATGATGGGCCGGAGGGGGAAGCTGGGGGGTGCTCTGTGCTGCAAGGGGAGGGAGGAGAAGGGGACAGCAGGGGGAGGGGGGAAGTGGAAGCTAATGGCTGCTGCCATGCCCACAAGGCATGATGAGCCCGTGCAGGGAAGCCTGAATGCGTCTGCAGGGGGGCTGGAAAGGGGACGGCAGCGGGATGGGGAAAGAGGAAGTTAATTGCATACGGGGCCGAACAGGGGACAGCTGTAGGCATGCCAGCAAGGAAGGATGGACCGGACGAGGGAAGCCTGGATGGGTGGACCGTGCTGTTCTAAAAAACAAGTCTCTCCCTCACTCCTCACTCCATTCCCCTCACCCCATGCATGCATCCAGAGCCAGCTGGACGGCAGCGTTGAACACTATCATGCGCACAGAGTCCCTTTGAGTTTGCCACGTGTCACCAGATGCTCGCCATGCCGCCCAGATCTGACGGCTCAGAGCAGACATAGCAGAAAATGGAACGAAAGGTCGAAAGGGAAAAAAATGTTTGTGAAAGATAGAAGGGATTGGTAGAGATTGCGTTCACATAAATCTGCGTTCACATGGGATTTAAGTTGAACGAAATGCCGAGGAAATGTGATGCCAAGTCCTCCTGACCATGTTGCACAAACGCTTCGTACAGATGAGTACGGTGCGGTGCCATGTGGTGTGGTGCAGTGTGGTCATGTGCGGCACCTGGGTAAGAGCCTCTGGTGGGATGTGGCCCTGCGAGTTGAACTGCTCCAATGCTCCTGAAATCGCATGGAAACGCAGACAAACCCATCCATGAAAATGAGAAAGAAACAGTCTCGTTGACAGTACTCTGAAAGGCAGCTAGCGCCATGAAGGCCCATGACATGAATAATGCATGGCGATCAAACTCACGTGTCCATCTCATCCCATGCCATCCCACTCATCCATCCCATCCCATCCCATCCCATCCCATCCCATCCCATCCCATCCCATCCATCCCATCCCATCCCATCCATCCCATCCCATCCCATCCCATCCCATCCCATCCCATCCCATCCCATCCTAGCCAGCCCAACTAGCCCCACCCCCTGCCCACCCCAAAACAATCTCGTAATATCCCATTTTGACCCATCCCATTCCACCTCCCAACTTGCTTACCCATCACAGCCAATTGCGTGTCTTTTATCGAATGGCCTCCCAAACCAGCCTGTCCGCCTCGGCCACTTCCCGAGCTTGTTTCCGAACCTGTGGCCAAACCCTGTGTCCCCTGCAAGGCCAGCTCGGCCCAGGCCTCCTGCCACCAATCAGGCACGAGATCCGACCTGTAATCCGACCTCTGATTCGGCCTGTAATCCGACCTCTGATTCGACCTGTGATCCGGCCTGTAATCCGAGCTATTTCCATCGTCTCTCCCTTGAAGTCTTCCATTCCCAAGTCCTGCTACTG
Source organism: Closterium sp. NIES-67 (assembly GCA_027943415.1). NCBI lineage: Eukaryota > Viridiplantae > Streptophyta > Zygnematophyceae > Desmidiales > Closteriaceae > Closterium > Closterium sp. NIES-67. The sequence goes on from BQMB01001094.1 coordinate 5,397, forward strand.
TCCGATTTGTGTGGTTGCCATACTGACTGCCAGCTCCCCTAATCGCCTTCTGTGCCTCCCCTGCTTCCCCTGATTTCCTTGTGCGATTTGCTGCACCCATTTGGCTCCTCCGCGTCTGTTTGGCAAATGAACCCTTTAAGGATTCGCCTGAATTTCCACCTGAGCGGTCTGTTGCATCCACCTGGCTCATTTCAAGAGCCAGCATCGTCTCATGAACGTCCTCAGCCCCATCATTCCGTGACGTGTTCACTCCACCACCACCATAACCACCATCAAACCCTGAAGCACCACTAACGACCGCAGCAGAATCACCACTTTCGCCAACCCTACTCTTGCCAGTCTGCTGCTGGCTCTGCTGGTTCTGCTGCTGCTGCTGGTTCTGCTGCTGCTGCTGCTGTTGCTGCTGCTGTGCCTTCTGCTCAGCCTTTTCCTCCTGCTGCTGCAAGCCCTCTGCGGGACTCACGGCGCGCACTACTGGTGCAAAGAAACCTTGCACCGCAGCGCAAGCTGCAGCAAGGAAGCTGCGTGTGGCGGTATGGCGGAGGAGTAGCAAGAGGAGGAGGAACGAGGAGGAGAGGAGGACGGCTAGGCGGTGCGAGTGAGGGGAGGAGAGGGGAGGTAGGATCTGGTACAGGCGAGCAGGGAGGGCTGCTACCTGCGTGGAGAGCACACGCCTGTGGGTGGTGGGCAGATGAGTAGAACGAAACCGAAAGACAAAGGAGGATGGGGTTGAGGGGAGGGGGGAAGGGGGAAAGAGGGGGGGATGAGGGAACCTAATGACAGTGTGGAGAGGGTGAGTGTGAAGTGGGTGAGTGGGGAGTGTGTGAGTGTGAGTGTGGAGTGTGAGTGTGAAGTGGGAGAGTGGGGAGTTCGTAAGTCCCTTCCCACTCACTCCACGTGCGTGAGGGACACACACCTGAGGAGTCTACTATTGAGGCGCCTCAAGAATAGCAACACACACCTGGCCTTATCCACTGCGGGTGGAACTGACTCAGCCACTGACGCTGACACGTCAGCAACCCACACAGATGCAGAATCCATAGCCTTCTCGAGTGGAGACTTCAACGAGTGTGACAATACCGAAGGTGGCGAGCCCCCTCTTCTCCTTATCTCAGAACCTCTCCTGAGCGGCATCTGCTGCCTTATACCCTCCCCACCTCCAATCCTCTCCATATAGTCACCATCAATCCTTTTCATATAGTCACCATCCCTCTGTGCCCAATCCCTCTGGTTGTCCTCAAGCCCTACAATCCAGTCTCCTCTTCCCCCACCCCCTCCCCATCCCCCTCCCCCTCCCCCTCCCCCTCCCCCTCTCCGCCTATGCGTCCGTCTAGCAGTCCACGAGAATTCACCCCCCCTTCCACTCCTGCTACTACTGCTTCTCCTGCTACTTTTACTCTCCAGCGTTGCACTATAACGAGATGACTCTTGAGTCGATTCAATAGCTGTCCAGGAGACCCCATCCTCCTCTGCTCTCGAGAGTCCATCCTCTGTGCTGCCGCTGCTCTGCTGCAGCTTAAGGTGCGTTATAACACGCCTCAATACATGCACAGGCCAGGGTTCGTCCTCCCTGCTACTATCAGAAGCATTAGAACCACTCTGCAAAACCCTTATCCCCATAGCACTACTCTGCATCCGCCACGGTGTTCTAAAACGGCGCCTTGTAACATGCACCTGCCAGGAGCTGGTTGCCGGAATTCCCATCCGTCCGAGATTGACAGATGTATGGGCATAGGTAATACGTCTAGAACTAATCGTGCGAGCAGAACTGGTATTGGCAATACCACCACCACCGGAGTTACCAAGAACGCCAGGCGACCCATCATGGTAAACCAACGTGCCATGACGTGCTCGGAGCTGCACAGCTACCACGGCAGCCATGAGCGTCACCAGGGGGAATCTACGTGGTGGAGAGAGCTGTTTACTTGAGAATTCTCGAAAGGTGAGCTGCACAGCAAGCGTAGCTGGGACTCTCAGGCGGGATGAAAAGAGTTGAGAAAGATTTCTGGAGCGAGCTTGCTTTGAGTTCGCAGGGTGACCCGAGATTCGGAAGGTGAGAGAAGGGCACCTGCTGGCAGGGTGAAGTGCCACAGGAGGTGTAGCAGACTGAGAAGACAGGAGGCTAAGTGCGGGGTTGATTGCCTCTAAACAGTTGCCAGTCAGGGAAAGTCGCTTCTGAGCTATCGGATTATAAGAATTCACCAGCTACTGACACTTAGCCACACTCGGCGGAAGGGTCGCCAAGAATCCGGGCAGAATTGACGCCACCCGGCGGGAGAGAAAACGCCCCGGAAGAAAAAAGGTTCCGCCTCGGGAATCCGAAATCAGGAATAAATTTCCTCACCTTCCTGACCAGCCGCTCGCATGCTTGAAGTACAGTATCCTGAACGGTCGGAACCGAAGCGGGTAACCACCCTTTCCACAGACAACGGTGGACAAATCTCTTTCCGTTAGAGTCGCACACATCACAGAGCATCCCTCACGGTCGGGCTCCGTCCGTGTCCTGTCGTCACATGACGTCAGTTGGCGTCTCCTGTGACGTGTCATCTTGAATGACATGATCGTCAGTGTCAGTGTCATGTGTCGTGTCACCCGTGAACTGCTTGCCGTGTCATGTGTGTCGTTCGTGCTGACACCGCGGGGAGGTCTGGTCGGGCCAAGCGCTGGTCACCGAATGGATGATGGGTCCTATGGCGGCGAAGTTTTTCCCCAGAAGGGCAGGCCAACGCCATTGTATTTCTGGATAAGATGCGAATTTCAAGCATTAGGCTTGGAGGCGCGAGGTCTGCGTGCGGCCTCGGTTGCTGATGAGCGTGTGATGTGATGTGTGATGCGATGTGAAGCGTGAAATGGCGGGCGTGAGGTACACATGAAACGGGCATTGCGGTAGCCGCTATTGGCTGACTCGATAAAAAACTGCAATAATATTTATAACGAGTATCATCTCTCTTCTAAGTAGTTCATGAGAACAAACCTTTTTAGTTCTATGGGTACTCCACGAGGACCATGTGCACAATCCTTACTGATGCAAGACAATATCATGGCAGGGTACAATTTTCCAGTCATTTACCCTCATTCAAGCCTAGCTCATTCCATCGTGGAAGCATACCTTCCAACTAGCTACCAGCGAGCGAAATCGAGGATATTGCTCAAAAGAATCTTAGCTCACATCACAAGTGCTCCATGCTTTGGATTGGATCAGCTGCAAGTGTGCCACAGCAGATGTCTTCTCACGCATCCATGCCCGCTTCACCTGCTGCTGTATGGCATTGGCCAACCCTCCTTCACACTCCAAGGGCTAGCTGATCACAACCGCCCAATTCTAAGCCAACTGTCCACCATGCTCCAACAGGTAAGCTCACTTTTGCCACATGCACGGTTGGACCAACTGTCTTCTCATAGATCCATACCGGCTCAAACTCCTACGAGGATTACGGCAGCGTCGCAGAAGAAAGGTAGGTTGAAAACGCTGATCATAGCATCACACTCCTAGAGCTCGCCTCACGAGGCCCACATGCTTGGGGCCAGCTGCCTTCCCATACATCCATGCCAGCTCCTCCCGCTGCCGGTGAGACAGCATGTCACTTAGAAGATGGGCTGAAGACGCTAGCTCCGGCTGGTGTGATGAAGGGGATGGGGGGGAAGGAGGGGAGGGGAGGGGGGTAGAGAAGGGGGGAGAGAAGGGGGGAGAGAAGGGGGAGAGAAGGGGGGAGAGAAGGGGGGAGAGAAGGGGGGAGAGAAGGGGGGAGAGAAGGGAGGAGAGAAGGGGGGAGAGAAGGGGGGAGAGAGGGGGGGAGAGAAGGGGGAGAGAAGGGGGGAGAGAAGGGGGGAGAGAAGGGGGGAGAGAAGGGGGGAGAGAAGGGGGGAGAGAAGGGGGGAGAGAAGGGGGAAGAGAAGGGGGGAGAGAAGGGGGGAGAGAAGGGGGGAGAGAAGGGGGGAGAGAAGGGGGGAGAGAAGGCGAGGGCCCGTGCCATGTGCATGTGAGTTAACAATCTAGTCATTGTTTTGAGACGTCTCAAAATCACAACATAATCAGACGGGGAAGGGGGGAGGGGGGGGGGGAGGGAAATGGGGGAGAGGGCTTCTGCCAGTTGTGCGTGAATGTGTGTGGGATAAAGGCATGTCCATAGATGGGAGTGTGTGTGAGTGGGTGTGTTGAGGACTTAGGCGCATAAGGCACGTACCGAGATTGCTGGAGGAGTGAATGTAGAAAGAAGGTTTGCAATTCGCTGGAACTTGACGTTCGCCTTTTTCCACTTAAAGGCCTTCATCAACTCCTGCTTCAATACAATCACGCAAGCAACACCCAAAGGTCAGAAGGCAGACATACACCACAAGCAGCACCGGAAACCAAAGAGAACAATCACCCTCGCACCTGACGATCTCACACGGCATGTAACAAGATCTCTGGCAAATCCGTCAGGCAATCCTCTAAGTGCTGCTCTACTCATGCTATAATCATCAACACTCATACGCCCAGGTATTATCACCCCTCTCGTATGTTCTGTTATGTTCACAAAAGCTCTCACGTCCTATTACGATCATAACACACACTCACACACGCTCACACACACTCACACACACTCACACAAACTCACGCACACTCACACACACTCACACTCACTCACGCACACTCACACACACTCACACACACTCTCACACGCTCACACAAGCTCACACACACTCACATTGCAAGCAACGAGCTCAGCTGCCAGTCTACTAGCCACTCCCTTCCGTGCAGCTGAGGCTGCCAAAGCGGGTGCAATGCCAACGGCGGCTGCGATCCCGACAAGGAATAGCGGGCCGGAGGAGGTGGGAAGGAGGTGCGGAGACGAGAGCGTGTCACCGCTGCACGGGGAAAAAGTGGGAGGGATAGAGGGAAGGGAGGGGAGCAGAAGTACTAATCTGAGGTCAGCTGATTGGCAACATTGGATATTACCATTGAATCCATCTCGCCCCATCCCCCTCGCCCCATCCCCGTCGCCCCATCCCCCTCGCCCCATCCCCTCGCCCCATCCCCCTCGCCCTACCCCCCTCGCCCCACCCCCTCGCCCCACCCCCCTCGCCCCACCCCCCTCGCCCCAGCCCCTCGCCCCACCCCCTCGCCCCACCCCCTCGCCCCATCCCTCTCACCCCATGCATTCATCCAGTGCCAACGGGACAGCAGCTCTGAACACAATCATCTGCACAGAATCCCTGTGGGTGTGCCACGTGTCACCAGATGCTCGCCACGCAGCCCAGATCTGACGGCTCAGAGGGAAGGATGGACGTGAAGAGGTACGGGGGAAGGGTTGGTTTGTATCTGACTGATGCTGAGCCGCAGGGCCAGGGCATGATGCCATGTGGTGAGATGCGATGCAATGCAATGCGGTGAGATGTGGTGAGCTGTGCTACAATGGGGTGCGATGCGGTGAAGTGTGGTGTGCACCTGGAGGAGAGCCTCTGGTGGGATGTGGCGGGATGAGTTGAAATGCTCCAATGCACCTGGCATTGCATGACGTCGTATTGCATTCAAGGCACACAATGGCAGTTCAAGATTAGCACTGGCGCACACTGACTCCTGTACACTGGCACACATTGGCGTATCCCATAGTCACCGCTTCGTACCCCATACCACCCATGCCATTCACATACCCATCACAGCAAATCGTGTGTCTTTCACCGAAACGCCTCCCGAACCTGTCTGCCCGGCTCGGCCCGAGCCTCCAACCAGCCCCTGTGCTCGCTGCAAGGCCAGCTCATCACACGCCTCCTGCCACCAATCAGGAACAATCAGATCCAATCTGATCCTTTCCCCCTCAACCTCGCCCCTTCCCTTTCTGTAAATCCCCCCCTGGGAGGAGGCTACAGCTCCTTCTCTATCTTCGTTCACAGGCAGAGCTGTTCCCCCAGTGTCGGGTGGTTCTGCTGTGGACGTCATGTGCTTGTCAGATTGGTTAACCTCCATTCTCGCCTTGTATTCTTGCCCTGCTTCCTCTGCTTCCTCTGCTTCCTCTGCTTCCTCTGCTTCCTCTGCTTCCCATGCTGTCCCTGCCACTGCCCTTGCTTCTTCCTCTGCTGCAACCCCTCTTTCCCCTGCTCCCCCACACAAATTACGTGGCACTGTTACTGCTGACACTCCTGCTGCTGCTGCTGCTGCTGCGTCTTCCCCCTCGTGCGAATCCTCTGGCTGCCGCTTTTCAACGGTTAGCTCACCCCTCTTCTGCAGCTTCAGGCTGCATTCAAAACCCAACGCACGTGACGCTGATGCTGCAGCCTCTGCCGCCTCTGCCGCCTCTGCCACCTCTGCCGCCTCTGCCGCCTCTGCCGCCTCTGCTGCCTCTGCCGCCTCTTCCGCCTCTGCCGCCTCTGCCGCCTCTGCCGCCTCTGCTGCCTCTGCCGCCTCTGCTGCCTCTGCTGCCTCTGCCACCTCTGCTGCCTCTTCCTCCTCCTCCTCCTCCTGCTGTCCCTTGTCAACGGCACGCTCAGCCCTCTGCCGCAGCTGCAAGCTGTCTTCAGAATCTAAAGCTCGTAGCACTACTGCTGGCCCTGCTGCTGCTGTCTCTTCCTCCTCCTCCTCCTGCTGGGGCTGCGTCTTCTTTTGAACCACAAGTTCAGCCCTCTTCCGCTGCTGTAAGATATCCTCAGAACACAGGGCGTGTGATGTTGCTGCCGCTCCTGTGGTCTCTTCCCCCTCAAGTGGATCAGTTTTTTGCCCCTTTTGAACCACACGCTCCGCCCTCCTCCGCAGCTGCAGACTGTCCACAGGACCCAACGCACATGCTGCTGCTGTCTCTTCCTCTTCCTCCTCCTCCTGCTGCCGCTGCCCTTTTTGAACCACACGCTCAGCCCTCCTCCGCAGCTGCAGACTGTCCACAGGACCCAACGCACATGCTGCTGCTGTCTCTTCCTCTTCCTCCTCCTCCTGCTGCCGCTGCCCTTTTTGAACCACACGCTCAGCCCTCCTCCGCAGCTGCAGACTGTCCTCAGAACCCAACGCACATGCTGCTGCTGTCTCTTCCTCTTCCTCCTCCTCCTGCTGCCGCTGCCCTTTTTGAACCACACGCTCAGCCCTCCTCCGCAGCTGCAGACTGTCCACAGGACCCAACGCACATGCTGCTGCTGTCTCTTCCTCTTCCTCCTCCTCCTGCTGCCGCTGCCCTTTTTGAACCACACGCTCAGCCCTCCTCCGCAGCTGCAGACTGTCCACAGGACCCAACGCACATGCTGCTGCTGTCTCTTCCTCTTCCTCCTCCTCCTGCTGCCGCTGCCCTTTTTGAACCACACGCTCAGCCCTCCTCCGCAGCTGCAGACTGTCCACAGGACCCAACGCACATGCTGCTGCTGTCTCTTCCTCTTCCTCCTCCTCCTGCTGCCGCTGCCCTTTTTGAACCACACGCTCAGCCCTCCTCCGCAGCTGCAGACTGTCCACAGGACCCAACGCACATGCTGCTGCTGTCTCTTCCTCTTCCTCCTCCTCCTGCTGCCGCTGCCCTTTTTGAACCACACGCTCAGCCCTCCTCCGCAGCTGCAGACTGTCCACAGGACCCAACGCACATGCTGCTGCTGTCTCTTCCTCTTCCTCCTCCTCCTGCTGCCGCTGCCCTTTTTGAACCACACGCTCAGCCCTCCTCCGCAGCTGCAGACTGTCCACAGGACCCAACGCACATGCTGCTGCTGTCTCTTCCTCTTCCTCCTCCTCCTGCTGCCGCTGCCCTTTTTGAACCACACGCTCAGCCCTCCTCCGCAGCTGCAGACTGTCCACAGGACCCAACGCACATGCTGCTGCTGTCTCTTCCTCTTCCTCCTCCTCCTGCTGCCGCTGCCCTTTTTGAACCACACGCTCAGCCCTCCTCCGCAGCTGCAGACTGTCCACAGGACCCAACGCACATGCTGCTGCTGTCTCTTCCTCTTCCTCCTCCTCCTGCTGCCGCTGCCCTTTTTGAACCACACGCTCAGCCCTCCTCCGCAGCTGCAGACTGTCCACAGGACCCAACGCACATGCTGCTGCTGTCTCTTCCTCTTCCTCCTCCTCCTGCTGCCGCTGCCCTTTTTGAACCACACGCTCAGCCCTCCTCCGCAGCTGCAGACTGTCCACAGGACCCAACGCACATGCTGCTGCTGTCTCTTCCTCTTCCTCCTCCTCCTGCTGCCGCTGCCCTTTTTGAACCACACGCTCAGCCCTCCTCCGCAGCTGCAGACTGTCCACAGGACCCAACGCACATGCTGCTGCTGTCTCTTCCTCTTCCTCCTCCTCCTGCTGCCGCTGCCCTTTTTGAACCACACGCTCAGCCCTCCTCCGCAGCTGCAGACTGTCCACAGGACCCAACGCACATGCTGCTGCTGTCTCTTCCTCTTCCTCCTCCTCCTGCTGCCGCTGCCCTTTTTGAACCACACGCTCAGCCCTCCTCCGCAGCTGCAGACTGTCCACAGGACCCAACGCACATGCTGCTGCTGTCTCTTCCTCTTCCTCCTCCTCCTGCTGCCGCTGCCCTTTTTGAACCACACGCTCAGCCCTCCTCCGCAGCTGCAGACTGTCCACAGGACCCAACGCACATGCTGCTGCTGTCTCTTCCTCTTCCTCCTCCTCCTGCTGCCGCTGCCCTTTTTGAACCACACGCTCAGCCCTCCTCCGCAGCTGCAGACTGTCCACAGGACCCAACGCACATGCTGCTGCTGTCTCTTCCTCTTCCTCCTCCTCCTGCTGCCGCTGCCCTTTTTGAACCACACGCTCAGCCCTCCTCCGCAGCTGCAGACTGTCCACAGGACCCAACGCACATGCTGCTGCTGTCTCTTCCTCTTCCTCCTCCTCCTGCTGCCGCTGCCCTTTTTGAACCACACGCTCAGCCCTCCTCCGCAGCTGCAGACTGTCCACAGGACCCAACGCACATGCTGCTGCTGTCTCTTCCTCTTCCTCCTCCTCCTGCTGCCGCTGCCCTTTTTGAACCACACGCTCAGCCCTCCTCCGCAGCTGCAGACTGTCCACAGGACCCAACGCACATGCTGCTGCTGTCTCTTCCTCTTCCTCCTCCTCCTGCTGCCGCTGCCCTTTTTGAACCACACGCTCAGCCCTCCTCCGCAGCTGCAGACTGTCCACAGGACCCAACGCACATGCTGCTGCTGTCTCTTCCTCTTCCTCCTCCTCCTGCTGCCGCTGCCCTTTTTGAACCACACGCTCAGCCCTCCTCCGCAGCTGCAGACTGTCCTCAGAACCCAACGCACATGCTGCTGCTGTCTCTTCCTCTTCCTCCTCCTCCTGCTGCCGCTGCCCTTTTTGAACCACACGCTCAGCCCTCCTCCGCAGCTGCAGACTGTCCACAGGACCCAACGCACATGCTGCTGCTGTCTCTTCCTCTTCCTCCTCCTCCTGCTGCCGCTGCCCTTTTTGAACCACACGCTCAGCCCTCCTCCGCAGCTGCAGACTGTCCACAGGACCCAACGCACATGCTGCTGCTGTCTCTTCCTCTTCCTCCTCCTCCTGCTGCCGCTGCCCTTTTTGAACCACACGCTCAGCCCTCCTCCGCAGCTGCAGACTGTCCACAGGACCCAACGCACATGCTGCTGCTGTCTCTTCCTCTTCCTCCTCCTCCTGCTGCCGCTGCCCTTTTTGAACCACACGCTCAGCCCTCCTCCGCAGCTGCAGACTGTCCACAGGACCCAACGCACATGCTGCTGCTGTCTCTTCCTCTTCCTCCTCCTCCTGCTGCCGCTGCCCTTTTTGAACCACACGCTCAGCCCTCCTCCGCAGCTGCAGACTGTCCTCAGAACCCAACGCACATGCTGCTGCTGTCTCTTCCTCTTCCTCCTCCTCCTGCTGCCGCTGCCCTTTTTGAACCACACGCTCAGCCCTCCTCCGCAGCTGCAGACTGTCCACAGGACCCAACGCACATGCTGCTGCTGTCTCTTCCTCTTCCTCCTCCTCCTGCTGCCGCTGCCCTTTTTGAACCACACGCTCAGCCCTCCTCCGCAGCTGCAGACTGTCCACAGGACCCAACGCACATGCTGCTGCTGTCTCTTCCTCTTCCTCCTCCTCCTGCTGCCGCTGCCCTTTTTGAACCACACGCTCAGCCCTCCTCCGCAGCTGCAGACTGTCCACAGGACCCAACGCACATGCTGCTGCTGTCTCTTCCTCTTCCTCCTCCTCCTGCTGCCGCTGCCCTTTTTGAACCACACGCTCAGCCCTCCTCCGCAGCTGCAGACTGTCCTCAGAACCCAACGCACATGCTGCTGCTGTCTCTTCCTCTTCCTCCTCCTCCTGCTGCCGCTGCCCTTTTTGAACCACACGCTCAGCCCTCCTCCGCAGCTGCAGACTGTCCTCAGGACCCAACGCACATGCTGCTGCTGTCTCTTCCTCTTCCTCCTCCTCCTGCTGCCGCTGCCCTTTTTGAACCACACGCTCAGCCCTCCTCCGCAGCTGCAGACTGTCCTCAGAACCCAACGCACATGCTGCTGCTGTCTCTTCCTCTTCCTCCTCCTCCTGCTGCCGCTGCCCTTTTTGAACCACACGCTCAGCCCTCCTCCGCAGCTGCAGACTGTCCACAGGACCCAACGCACATGCTGCTGCTGTCTCTTCCTCTTCCTCCTCCTCCTGCTGCCGCTGCCCTTTTTGAACCACACGCTCAGCCCTCCTCCGCAGCTGCAGACTGTCCTCAGAACCCAACGCACATGCTGCTGCTGTCTCTTCCTCTTCCTCCTCCTCCTGCTGCCGCTGCCCTTTTTGAACCACACGCTCAGCCCTCCTCCGCAGCTGCAGACTGTCCACAGGACCCAACGCACATGCTGCTGCTGTCTCTTCCTCTTCCTCCTCCTCCTGCTGCCGCTGCCCTTTTTGAACCACACGCTCAGCCCTCCTCCGCAGCTGCAGACTGTCCACAGGACCCAACGCACATGCTGCTGCTGTCTCTTCCTCTTCCTCCTCCTCCTGCTGCCGCTGCCCTTTTTGAACCACACGCTCAGCCCTCCTCCGCAGCTGCAGACTGTCCACAGGACCCAACGCACATGCTGCTGCTGTCTCTTCCTCTTCCTCCTCCTCCTGCTGCCGCTGCCCTTTTTGAACCACACGCTCAGCCCTCCTCCGCAGCTGCAGACTGTCCACAGGACCCAACGCACATGCTGCTGCTGTCTCTTCCTCTTCCTCCTCCTCCTGCTGCCGCTGCCCTTTTTGAACCACACGCTCAGCCCTCCTCCGCAGCTGCAGACTGTCCACAGGACCCAACGCACATGCTGCTGCTGTCTCTTCCTCTTCCTCCTCCTCCTGCTGCCGCTGCCCTTTTTGAACCACACGCTCAGCCCTCCTCCGCAGCTGCAGACTGTCCTCAGAACCCAACGCACATGCTGCTGCTGTCTCTTCCTCTTCCTCCTCCTCCTGCTGCCGCTGCCCTTTTTGAACCACACGCTCAGCCCTCCTCCGCAGCTGCAGACTGTCCACAGGACCCAACGCACATGCTGCTGCTGTCTCTTCCTCTTCCTCCTCCTCCTGCTGCCGCTGCCCTTTTTGAACCACACGCTCAGCCCTCCTCCGCAGCTGCAGACTGTCCACAGGACCCAACGCACATGCTGCTGCTGTCTCTTCCTCTTCCTCCTCCTCCTGCTGCCGCTGCCCTTTTTGAACCACACGCTCAGCCCTCCTCCGCAGCTGCAGACTGTCCACAGGACCCAACGCACATGCTGCTGCTGTCTCTTCCTCTTCCTCCTCCTCCTGCTGCCGCTGCCCTTTTTGAACCACACGCTCAGCCCTCCTCCGCAGCTGCAGACTGTCCACAGGACCCAACGCACATGCTGCTGCTGTCTCTTCCTCTTCCTCCTCCTCCTGCTGCCGCTGCCCTTTTTGAACCACACGCTCAGCCCTCCTCCGCAGCTGCAGACTGTCCACAGGACCCAACGCACATGCTGCTGCTGTCTCTTCCTCTTCCTCCTCCTCCTGCTGCCGCTGCCCTTTTTGAACCACACGCTCAGCCCTCCTCCGCAGCTGCAGACTGTCCTCAGAACCCAACGCACATGCTGCTGCTGTCTCTTCCTCTTCCTCCTCCTCCTGCTGCCGCTGCCCTTTTTGAACCACACGCTCAGCCCTCCTCCGCAGCTGCAGACTGTCCTCAGAACCCAACGCACATGCTGCTGCTGTCTCTTCCTCTTCCTCCTCCTCCTGCTGCCGCTGCCCTTTTTGAACCACACGCTCAGCCCTCCTCCGCAGCTGCAGACTGTCCTCAGAACCCAACGCACATGCTGCTGCTGTCTCTTCCTCTTCCTCCTCCTCCTGCTGCCGCTGCCCTTTTTGAACCACACGCTCAGCCCTCCTCCGCAGCTGCAGACTGTCCTCAGAACCCAACGCACATGCTGCTGCTGTCTCTTCCTCTTCCTCCTCCTCCTGCTGCCGCTGCCCTTTTTGAACCACACGCTCAGCCCTCCTCCGCAGCTGCAGACTGTCCTCAGAACCCAACGCACATGCTGCTGCTGTCTCTTCCTCTTCCTCCTCCTCCTGCTGCCGCTGCCCTTTTTGAACCACACGCTCAGCCCTCCTCCGCAGCTGCAGACTGTCCACAGGACCCAACGCACATGCTGCTGCTGTCTCTTCCTCTTCCTCCTCCTCCTGCTGCCGCTGCCCTTTTTGAACCACACGCTCAGCCCTCCTCCGCAGCTGCAGACTGTCCACAGGACCCAACGCACATGCTGCTGCTGTCTCTTCCTCTTCCTCCTCCTCCTGCTGCCGCTGCCCTTTTTGAACCACACGCTCAGCCCTCCTCCGCAGCTGCAGACTGTCCTCAGAACCCAACGCACATGCTGCTGCTGTCTCTTCCTCTTCCTCCTCCTCCTGCTGCCGCTGCCCTTTTTGAACCACACGCTCAGCCCTCCTCCGCAGCTGCAGACTGTCCTCAGAACCCAACGCACATGCTGCTGCTGTCTCTTCCTCTTCCTCCTCCTCCTGCTGCCGCTGCCCTTTTTGAACCACACGCTCAGCCCTCCTCCGCAGCTGCAGACTGTCCTCAGAACCCAACGCACATGCTGCTGCTGTCTCTTCCTCTTCCTCCTCCTCCTGCTGCCGCTGCCCTTTTTGAACCACACGCTCAGCCCTCCTCCGCAGCTGCAGACTGTCCTCAGAACCCAACGCACATGCTGCTGCTGTCTCTTCCTCTTCCTCCTCCTCCTGCTGCCGCTGCCCTTTTTGAACCACACGCTCAGCCCTCCTCCGCAGCTGCAGACTGTCCTCAGAACCCAACGCACATGCTGCTGCTGTCTCTTCCTCTTCCTCCTCCTCCTGCTGCCGCTGCCCTTTTTGAACCACACGCTCAGCCCTCCTCCGCAGCTGCAGACTGTCCACAGGACCCAACGCACATGCTGCTGCTGTCTCTTCCTCTTCCTCCTCCTCCTGCTGCCGCTGCCCTTTTTGAACCACACGCTCAGCCCTCCTCCGCAGCTGCAGACTGTCCTCAGAACCCAACGCACATGCTGCTGCTGTCTCTTCCTCTTCCTCCTCCTCCTGCTGCCGCTGCCCTTTTTGAACCACACGCTCAGCCCTCCTCCGCAGCTGCAGACTGTCCTCAGAACCCAACGCACATGCTGCTGCTGTCTCTTCCTCTTCCTCCTCCTCCTGCTGCCGCTGCCCTTTTTGAACCACACGCTCAGCCCTCCTCCGCAGCTGCAGACTGTCCTCAGAACCCAACGCACATGCTGCTGCTGTCTCTTCCTCTTCCTCCTCCTCCTGCTGCCGCTGCCCTTTTTGAACCACACGCTCAGCCCTCCTCCGCAGCTGCAGACTGTCCTCAGAACCCAACGCACATGCTGCTGCTGTCTCTTCCTCTTCCTCCTCCTCCTGCTGCCGCTGCCCTTTTTGAACCACACGCTCAGCCCTCCTCCGCAGCTGCAGACTGTCCACAGGACCCAACGCACATGCTGCTGCTGTCTCTTCCTCTTCCTCCTCCTCCTGCTGCCGCTGCCCTTTTTGAACCACACGCTCAGCCCTCCTCCGCAGCTGCAGACTGTCCTCAGAACCCAACGCACATGCTGCTGCTGTCTCTTCCTCTTCCTCCTCCTCCTGCTGCCGCTGCCCTTTTTGAACCACACGCTCAGCCCTCCTCCGCAGCTGCAGACTGTCCTCAGAACCCAACGCACATGCTGCTGCTGTCTCTTCCTCTTCCTCCTCCTCCTGCTGCCGCTGCCCTTTTTGAACCACACGCTCAGCCCTCCTCCGCAGCTGCAGACTGTCCTCAGAACCCAACGCACATGCTGCTGCTGTCTCTTCCTCTTCCTCCTCCTCCTGCTGCCGCTGCCCTTTTTGAACCACACGCTCAGCCCTCCTCCGCAGCTGCAGACTGTCCTCAGAACCCAACGCACATGCTGCTGCTGTCTCTTCCTCTTCCTCCTCCTCCTGCTGCCGCTGCCCTTTTTGAACCACACGCTCAGCCCTCCTCCGCAGCTGCAGACTGTCCTCAGAACCCAACGCACATGCTGCTGCTGTCTCTTCCTCTTCCTCCTCCTCCTGCTGCCGCTGCCCTTTTTGAACCACACGCTCAGCCCTCCTCCGCAGCTGCAGACTGTCCTCAGAACCCAACGCACATGCTGCTGCTGTCTCTTCCTCTTCCTCCTCCTCCTGCTGCCGCTGCCCTTTTTGAACCACACGCTCAGCCCTCCTCCGCAGCTGCAGACTGTCCTCAGAACCCACAGCAGGGGGTAGCCGGGCGACGAACAGACGATGTGCCACGGCGAAAGCTGCGAGACAGGTGCGACCGATGGTGCGATGGAGCCGGAGGAGGATGAGGATGAGGAGGAGCAGCGAGGAGGAGAGGAGGAAGGGTAGGTTTCGGGAGTGCGGGGAGGAGAGGGGAGGTAGCATCTGGTGCAGGCGGGCGGGGAGGGCTGCCACCTGAGTGGAAAACACAAGCCTGCAAAAAAATGGGCGGAAGGGGATGAGCGGTTACTAGGCAAATAGGGCCAGAAACAGGGTTCGGAAAAGAGGGGAGATTTATGAGTGGTGAATGCACGGTTTAAATCAAGCAACAGACCCACCTGGCTTTATCCAGTGCGTTTGAGTTTGAATTTGAAACTGGTTCAGCCACCGATGATGATGTCCGTGACAAAGAGCCTTGCTTCTGCGTTCCACCCTTCCCACCACCATCACCTAACTGCTCCATATAGTCACCATCCTTCTTCATATTGTCACCCCTTCCTTTCCCCTCGCTTTTCTCCTCATCCAGCGTCTCCCCAAATCTCCCTCCTCCCCCTCCTCTCCCCTTCCGCCCACCCGCTCTCCTCCTCTCCACGCGCCTAGCAGTCCAAGAAAATCCATCCTCCCTGCTGCTGCTGCTGCTGCCGCCGCTGCCGCTGCTGCCGCCGCTGCCACCGCTGCTGCTGCTCTCTATCCGGCTCGTGAGAATCAATCTGCGTCGTCCTCCGTCAACTGTCCTTGACAGTGGCGTTCTGTGGAGTCCGCCTACTGAGAAGGTCGAGGCCAGAGGATGGCGCACGCTGCAAAATATGGGCGCAGGCCATCGGCGCGCTGTGGCGGCGGCAACAGTAGCAACCACGCTACTAGCAGCCATGCTACTAGCGGCCAGGCTAGTTGCACAAGTGACGCCTAAACGAGCGCTACAAGGCGGGTGATGAGCCATGCTCCGTCAACGATTCAACGCCTTGAATCTGATCCACAATCACGGCTGAACCCAATCACGGTTGAATCCAATCACGGCTGAACCTTGCACCGATCTGGAATCTGTGCAGCCACGATCCACGGCTGGCGGATCTTTCGGGGAGCCGTCTCCAGCCCCGCGCAGAAGAGCTTCGCAGCGACGCACGTAAGACCCACTTATTATGAAGAGAAGGCTTCAAGTCAGGAGGCGGCATAGCAGAAGCTCGATCCCTCTCGATCCCTCTCGATCCCCTCTCGATCGCTCGATCGCTCGAGCGCGAGAAAACTCGTCCGACTTGCCGCCCCACGTATCCCCAGTAGCGCGGATAGAAGCGACCCGTAACTCCCACCGCATGTGTCTTTCCCTCCCCCGCCATCTCCTGTCCGCCCATTCGAGCTTCCGCCCATTCGAGCTTCCGCCCATTCGAGCTTCAGGTCTCCTCCGCGCAAAGTTTCCACCCGTCCCGCAAATAGCGGCCACGACGTGGCGCAGGAGGGAGACGCGACACTGCAACACATTTGAAAGCGGCGCGCCACGTGGTAGATGGCGATGGTACGTGCAGTTGGCGTCGGCGTGCATGGCATGACCGGTGCCCGTGCGCGGAATTGACATGACAGACGGGATGGTAGCGGTCGTCAGGGGCCTGTGCCCCCGGGAGATGGAGGGACAATCTGACGTAGATAGGGATTTGGAGGGGCGAATTCTACATGACGCGATGGAGGCATGGACGCGTTAGAGAGAATCAAGGCTTTTTTGCTACAGTCGATACGATGTCGAGATGAGTAGGTAAAATAAAAGTTTGACTAATACCATTATAGGACCCAATGCTTTAGTGCTATTAGTCTCTTCTTAGAGCCAAGGCAACACAACATCTGCACAAAACAAATAATCATATTACGTTAAAACAATGCTGTTTGCAGCGAGTTTTGATCGAGCTGCAATGGCTAGATTCAAAATGGAGTAATCTTGAGTCAAATTGGCATGGCCATTAGCATCATTCAGCAAGGAAAACTCGCAAGTGCTCCGCTCCTGTTCAACAATCCCCCGGAAGTAGTTTATGCGAACACTTCCTGTCGGTGCAATGTACCCTCCAGGCTCCGCATTTAGTACTCTGCACAAGCGCCACACACACCACACGAGAATCAAGAGGCAACTATAACCACATGATAAGAATTGGGCTCTCATGATGCATCGACAGACTTGGCCCCAGTCAAAGGAAGGAGCTTCGAGATGCCGCCATCTTGTATTATAAGTTGTCTTCAGCATTGATGATTTGATTCTGACAAAGTCAGACGGCAGCTGTACGCCTCATTGCTTGTTCTACTCACCGATTGCTTTGAACCACGAGGGTTCTGCGAGGGTTGATGGCTTCCGAGTCAACTCAAAGCGCTTGCACTCATAACTCACCAGTTGCTTTGAATCACGAGGATTTTGCGAGGGTTGATGGCGAACTTGCGGAGCCCATCGGCCTTTTGGCACACGGTCCTATCGACTCAACTCACCGGTTGCTTTGAATCACGAGGGTTTTGCGAGGGTTGCTAGCAAACTTGCGGAGCCCATCGGCCTTTTGGCACACGGTCTTGTCGCTGTAGCTGCTGTTCTCCCGGCAGTAGGGCTCCGGGTCCCGATACACCATCCGCTCCACCGCCCACTCGTCCCCTTCACTGCACGCGTTGTTGTGGGGATGGAGGAGATATCAGCTTTCAATGAGTACAGTAGAAAAGAACAAAGGCAAAAACGAAGAAGAGAGCACGCGCAGGAAGCCAGTCCCACCTGATATCGGGCAAGGGAGCGCAGCGATCCACAGAGAAGACAAAGCAGCCGAAGCTCACCCACGTCCACCCCTCCTCGCCCTGCCCCTGCCCCTGCCCCTGCCCCTGCCCCTGCCCCTGCCCTTTCCCATCAAGGAATGCTAGTAGCGAAAGCGCCTTGCTGCTGCTGGGGTCTGCCAGGAGCCCTCTGGGGAGGGTGGTATCTGCGGCAGCAGCATCTGTGGCTGTGAGAGTGGTGGAGGAAGAAGAGGACGTGGTGCCATATGTGGGGATACTGCTGCCGCTGGTGGTGGTGGTGGTGGTGGTGGTGGGGTAGTGTTTGGTGGTCAAGGGGTGCGGGATGGACATGTACTGGTCGAAGTCAAGGAAGAGCGTCCACTTGGAGAGGTGGCGCGTGCGGAAGATGCAGTCATTCATCGCCAGGAGCTGCAGGAGAGGACGAGCGGGGGACAAGAGATGCAGGGGTGGGAGGGGGCGTTGGGGGAAGCAAGGGAGGGGAGATGAGAGGGAGGTGCGGGGAAGAGAGAGGTCCACTTGAAGAGGTGGCGCGTGCGGAAGATGCAGGCGTTCATCGCCAGGAGCTGCAGGAGAGGAGGGGGGGAATTGAAAAGGGAGGGAGACCATGTGAATGGAGAAGCACGGGATGGGAGAGGGAGGGAGGGAGGAGAGGGGAGAGCGGCCACTTGGAGAGAAGGCGCGGGTGGAAGATGCAGTCGTTCATCGCCAGGAGCTGAGGGGGGGAGAGGGCGGGAGGGGGACAAGAGGTACAGGGGTGGGTGGGAGGGGGACAAGAGGTACAGGGGTGGGTGGGAGGGGGACAAGAGGTACAGGGGTGGGTGGGAGGGGGCGCTCAGGGGAAGAAGAGCGTCCACTCGGAGAGGTGCCGCGTGCGGAAGAGGCAGTCATTCCTTGCCAGGAGCTACAGGGGGAGTAGTAAAGAGACACAAAGCCAGACACATGAGCAAAGGAGGGCAACAGACGTAGAGATTCCCACACATGCCTGTGCACGCACGCACACACACAGCACATACAAACACAGCACATGATTTAGGAGGGGGGGGGGGAAAAAAAGCCTACCCACCTGTGCATGGTGGTAGCTCTCAAACCGGGCGGCCTCTCTGAGATCCACGATCTGCACTGTGCCGCCCTCCAGCAGCGAGTGCAGGGCGTGTCTCAAGGCAGTATCCACCCCCCCAGCGTCGTAGAGCAGGAAGAGGTCCACGCGGTGAACAGTGCCGTGGAAATCCACCCACTGCCGCACGCGGTCGGCGTGCGTCGGCTCGTATAGCGGCGAGGAGCAGTGTGTGAGGGCGTGGCTGGAGGTGGGGGAGGGGGAGTAGGGGGGGGAGGAGGGGGGAGTAGGGGCAGGCAGTGACTTTTTGGAGTGAGTCAAGAGACACCTGGCTAGTATGGCGGCGAGGGGCAGTGCATGAGGGCGTGAGGGGGGGGGGGTGGGGGAGGGGAATTAAGGGAGTGCTGGGGAGGGCGTGGGGAATTAAGGGAGTGCTGGGGGGGTGGGGACTGCGTGAGGGCGGGGCCGGGGGGTGGGGGAGGGGAATTAAGGAGGGGGCGCTGGGGGACGCAGGAGTGAGGAGTCTATTTTTGAGGCGCCTCAAAAGGAGGGGGTGCTGGGGGTGCAGGAGTGATGGAGGTGCAAGAGGGCAGAAAAGTGGGCTTGGCTGGCTGTAGAGGTGCTTGGGGGGGGATAAGGAGGGGGTGCAGGAGTGACGGAGGTGCAAGAGGGCAGAAGAGAAATGGGAGTGGGGCAATGAGTAAGCTATCTTAGGGCAAGTCATGGGTGCGCATGGCGTGTGGCAGGCAGGTCGTGCCCTGGCTCCTTCACCATCACCACCACCAGCGCCACAAAACAGAAATTTATATATACATATGTATATATATACATATATATATATGTTGCTAAGAGGAAACAGCATGTGATACTCACGGGAAGTCATGGGTGCGCATGGCGTGTGGCAGGCAGGTCGTGCCCTGCCCTGGCTCCTTCACCATCACCACAGCCCCACTCTCTCTCTTACACGAGCTCATGTGTGCTGCTATGTGACAAACTGCTGGTTCCGAAAATCACACATGGTATCGACTCACGGGAAGATTTTTGAGGCGCCTCAAAAAGATTTTTGAGGCGCCTCAAAAATCCGAAAATCACACATGGTATCGACTCACGGGAAGTCGTGCGTGCGCATGGCATGCGGCAGGTCGTGCCCCGGCTCCTCCACCATCACCACCGCCTCCCGCCCATCCACCGCCATCACCAGCCGGCCGCCGGATATCGGCCCCGTGGCCTCCTTTAGTGTGCACTGGAAGATCACCGCCTCGTACCGCATCTTAAAGCCCTCCCCGGGGTAGTGCACAGCAACTGTGCCCTGTATTGACCCTGGGGGATGCTTGGCCCCTGACGTTCCTCCTCCTCCTCGTCTTTCCCCTTCCGCCCCAGTTGCTCCTGCTCCTGCTGCTCCTGCTCCGGCTGCTGCTCCTGCTCCTGCTGCTGCTCCGGCTGCTGCTCCTGCTGCTGCTCCTGCTGCTCCTGCTCCGGCTGCTGCTCCGGCTGCTGCTCCGGCTGCTGCTCCTGCTCCTGCTCCTGCTGCTGCTCCTGCTGCTCCTGCTCCGGCTGCTGCTCCGGCTGCTGCTCCGGCTGCTGCTCCGGCTGCTGCTCCTGCTGCTGCTCCTGCTGCTGCTCCTGCTGCTGCTCCTGCTACTCGTTCTCCACCTGTACCTTTTGCTGCTGCTGCTGCTGCATTACTTGCTTTGGCTGCTGCTGCACTACTTGCTTTAGCTGCTGCTGCTGTCTTCGGAGCCATTTGAGGCTGTTTGTTGCTACCCCCTTGCATTGTCTTACTCCCTCCCTCTCCCCGACCCTCCACTCCCCCACCTCCCTTGCCTGTGGCTTCCTTCAAAAGCTTACCACCCTTCTCAGGTACGCCAAGAGAAGCCTTACCACCCTTCTCAGGTACGCCAAGAGAAGCCTTACCACCCTTCTCAGGTACGCCAATAGAAGCCCTACCACCCTTTGCAGGCACACCACCCTTCGCAGGCACACCGGCACTCCCTCTTTTGGCTCTTCCGCCTGCCTTCTCCTCCTCCCTCCTCTCCCCGCCTACCTTCCCTCCTTCCTTCTCTCCTCGATTTCCCCGCCCACTGCCCCCGCCTGCCTCGCGGCCTTTCTTTCCCTGTGCTTTCTGCTGCTCCGTCGCCCTCATTTCAGCCTCCTTTTCCGCATCCTTCTTCTCCTTAACCGCCTCTTCGGCAGATGAATGCACGAGCATCCCCTGCTCACGTCCCTTCTCCCCAGTCCCCCCCTCTTCCGCCCTCTTCCCACTTTCTCTTCCCTCCTCCGCTCTCCTGACCCCCTTCTTTTCCCAATGCACCACATGCGCCCTTTTCACCCCAGTCTTCCTCCCTTGCGCTGCCCTTCCCCCCTCCCCCACCCTTTTACCCTGTCCGCCCCCCTTGCCCTTCCCATCCCCCTTACCCTGTCCTCCCCCTTTACCACTCCCCTTAACCTGCAACAGGTGCCGAGAGACACCACGGGTACCGTGATTGCCACGTGTATCATGATTGCCACGTGTACCATGAGTGGAATGCGATGCGGGCAGCGTCGGCTCCCATCTGCCTAAACGCGGCGGGAATGGGCGCACGTGATTTGGGAAAGGGGGGCAGAAAGAATGGGAAGAGCAGTGAGGGGAACGTTCTTGAGACGTCTCGCCCCTTGCACCCCGCCCATTGCAGTGAGGGGAAGAGCAGTGAGGGGGAGAGCAGTGAGGGGAACGTTCTTGGGACGTCTCGCCCCTTGCACCCCGCCCATTGCAGTGAGGGGGAGAGCAGTGAGGGGAACGTTCTTGAGACGTCTCGCCCCTTGCACCCCGCCCATTGCAGTGAGGGGAAGAGCAGTGAGGGGGAGAGCAGTGAGGGGAACGTTCTTGAGACGTCTCGCCCCTTGCACCCCGCCCATTGCAGTGAGGGGGAGAGCAGTGAGGGGAACGTTCTTGAGACGTCTCGCCCCTTGCACCCCGCCCATTGCAGTGAGGGGACGAGCAGTGAGGGGGAGAGCAGTGAGGGGAAGAGCAGTGAGGGGAACGTTCTTGAGACGTCTCGCCCCTTGCACCCCGCCCATTGCAGTGAGGGGGAGAGCAGTGAGGGGAACGTTCTTGAGACGTCTCGCCCCTTGCACCCCGCCCATTGCAGTGAGGGGACGAGCAGTGAGGGGGAGAGCAGTGAGGGGGAGAGCAGTGAGGGGAACGTTCTTGAGACGTCTCGCCCCTTGCACCCCGCCCATTGCAGTGAGGGGACGAGCAGTGAGGGGGAGAGCAGTGAGGGGGAGAGCAGTGAGGGGAACGTTCTTGAGACGTCTCGCCCCTTGCACCCCGCCCATTGCAGTGAGGGGACGAGCAGTGAGGGGGAGAGCAGTGAGGGGAAGAGCAGTGAGGGGAACGTTCTTGAGACGTCTCGCCCCTTGCACCCCGCCCATTGCAGTGAGGGGGAGAGCAGTGAGGGGAACGTTCTTGAGACGTCTCGCCCCTTGCACCCCGCCCATTGCAGTGAGGGGACGAGCAGTGAGGGGGAGAGCAGTGAGGGGGAGAGCAGTGAGGGGAACGTTCTTGAGACGTCTCGCCCCTTGCACCCCGCCCATTGCAGTGAGGGGACGAGCAGTGAGGGGGAGAGCAGTGAGGGGGAGAGCAGTGAGGGGAACGTTCTTGAGACGTCTCGCCCCTTGCACCCCGCCCATTGCAGTGAGGGGACGAGCAGTGAGGGGGAGAGCAGTGAGGGGAAGAGCAGTGAGGGGAACGTTCTTGAGACGTCTCGTAAAAGTGGGGGCAGGAGGAATGGGCGGCGGGCGCCCACACGTGATTCGGATGAGGGGATAGGCAGGAGAAGAGCATTGACGGGAGAAGTGAGTAGAGAGATGAGAATGAGTGAAAGAGGGTGCGAGAGGTGGAGGAGGCAGGGGGCGGAGGGGGGAGAGGGAGAGAGTTGGGGGGGGGAGAGATAGAGAGTTGACGAGGAGGCATCATCACATCACCCAGCTCCAGAAATACTGAAACACAGCTTACCCGTGCACGCACCCCGCCCCTTGCACCCCACCATGCGCGCTATACACACATAGACAAGCTTGAGGCTGACGTCCCCATCACGCCACGTCACCTGCACGAGTTGGCACGTGGCAGCGAGTGCAGCGCCATGGGGGAGAGGCCGAGCACCACGAAGGACGACAGGTTCAGCCGGTAGCTGCTGTACAGCACGAAGCCCTGCAGCCCGTGGCCTGTGCTGACGTGGCGCCGCTTGATTGGCAGAGAGAACCGCTCCGCATCCTCGTTTAGAAGCTTTGCGACGTTCTGGTCAGCGTTGCACCAGAAAATTTGAGGGAGAGGGAGGGGGGAGGAAGGGGGTGGTGGAATGCGGATAGGGAGAGAAGGGGTGGAGGGCGATGGGGATTGCGAGAAACGGGAGGAAGGGGAGGAGGGGAGAGGGAGGGGGGAGGTAGGGTGTGGTGGTAGAGTGGGGATTGGGAGAGGGGAAGAAGAGAGAAGGTGAGGAGGGCGATGGGGATAGGGGGAGGTTGGGGAGGGAGCGCCCAGAGGATAACAGGGGCGGCATGGGAACAAGAGCGTGAACAGTAGATGAGAATGACCGGGCAATAGACACATGAGATATGCAAGAGGGTGAGGACCTCTCAAGAAGTGCCGCACCATTCTCCAGCCAGGTCGTACCTTATCCGGGTCCTACATACTCCAGGTCGTACATTATCCAGGTCGTACCTTATCCGGGTCGTACCTAATCCGGGTCGTACCCTATCCAGGTCGTACCCTATCCAGGTCGTGCCCTATCCAGGTCGTACCCTATCCAGGTCGTGCCCTATCCAGGTCGTACCCTATCCATGTCGTACCCTATCCAGGTCGTACCCTATTTAGGCCGTACAGTATCCACCTCCTACCTCTGCCTGAATGCCGTCTTCTCGTCGCCATCGTTGCTTAGCCGCGCTCCACAAGCCGCCTCTTTTCCGCCTAGACCGCCATGCCACGTCAGCAGCAGCTCTCGAGAAGGGATCCTGATCATCCGTGTCACTAATTCCTGGACCTGGCGATCTAAATGTTAATAGTGGGTGGAGGAACAGCAACGCGAGATTGGTAACGGCTAAGATAACTACGAGATGCCGGCTGCAGTCTCTTTTGTGCTCGGATCGCGTCGTCGAGCCGCGGCTTCCCAACGGCCCCGTCTTCGCTGGCGCGTTGGACCGCCATCTGCCCACATTTCCGCGGATGCCGGAATTTCGGGTTACATGAGAGAACATGTGACTACAACGACAAATTGCCCAGTCCTTTCAGGAAGTTTCTAGCGGGTCGACTTAGATTGTACGCACAGTGATTTGATTCCAGAAAAAACCCCAAGAAAAGCAGTTTGTCGATGCACTTCTCTCAAATTGCGACGAAGCGTTCTGGGTGACGCTGCCGTTGGATCAGTCAGCGATCAGAATAAGGAGCACATGGCTCCCTGATCCGCCTGATTCGGCCTCATGGCTTATTGCGAATGGTCGTGTGACTGGTGAGGATGAGTGAGGCTGCGGAGAAAGGATGAAACAGTTGGCGTCACAGGGTGGGTGAGGGCTAAAAGCTTGTGGTGAAACACGTCCTTATTGGGAGAGTCGAAATTGTATCTAGGTTTGTTTTTGCATGATAAGTGGCAAACCCGTTTCACTGCTTTTGCAGGAACATATCACCACATGATAATTACGTGGCTTGCACAATGTCGAGAGTGATCATGTAACGAGTCATTTGAGCTGTCGAAAGTGACCATCTACGCGGCAGCATGGTATTGGTCACTCAATGGCACCTCGCTCTAGAACTGAACGATGTTTTTTCGCTAGTTCACTTCCCTTTCCTCCCGCTGCTTGCTCGGGGGACTTGTCTTGTCATGTCACAGCCAGGGCTTATGCTAGGCCCTAGGGAGTTTCGGAGGGTCCCGAGATCCAGAAGTACCCTGAATTTTCCGGATCCCAAGGAAATCTCACCCAGAATCCTTCCGAGTTCTCGCCATAGAAACCCTGCCAAAGGTCGTGTCAGTCATCTCCCATGATGTGTGCAGAGAACATGACTAGGCTGATTGGCTGAAGTCCTGAAATCGTCCAAGTACCTTTTGTGATTCGAGACGTGCCACCACGCTGTGGAATGGAAGTTCTCCTGACAGAGCTCCATGCTACGAGACTAGTTCGTCAGGTTTCATGAAAATAGTACACGGAATGGATCAGGATTTCAAGGAGAATCTAGTCGGGAACATTCATGGTTTCGGGAAATCCCGACCTGTTAAAATCCAGGTTCGGGGATTAAACAACTCTCAATTTCTCGACATTTAGGGTAGCTACCCTTCTAGCGTAAGCCCTGGTCACAGCCCGAACCCAGCTCGACTGGACCTTCGATTGGCTACAGTCTTCCGCAGGAGGAAGTACACTGTGCATGTTGCTCACGAGGCGCGTCAGCAGACCTCCAGGGGAACTCCGCCCACCCGTTCATCCTACTGTACACGCACTCTCTGCAAGCTCCTGAAAAAACTTCGGCTCGACCAACACCAATTTCATGTCTGAAATTCCGTTGTTCCGAGCTTGGATGACAGGCTGATGTGTGCAGGCTTGTCCTCCGAGATCAGGCCAGGTCCTCCCAACAACAGTTTTTTAAATAAAGGACCACGAAACTTAGGCCTGGCTAGGCCACTATTTCGTGTCCAAATCGTTCGTTTACAGCTCACTCCGCACGGTCTACTTTGGTGCGGAACGTTCCAAAGCGGTGAAGCGAGAGAAGCCTTCTCCATCACGTGGTATCTTACTGAAACGTGGTACACGAATAGTCCCTCGTAAACTTTTATAAATTTCAGGGTGTGTTGAATAACTACCGTTATATTTGCCGCTCGGTACGGTCATATACCACGAAACAGCAAGTCACATCACATGATCACATCGTCAGGTCACTATCACTTGCTGTTGGTGAGTGCCCAATGGACACGCACCTCTTGCCCTTTCGATTCTTCAGCCCATCTCCATCCAGCACAGCACAACCACCAGACCAAGGGGATCGAACGGCCGATAACTCTTCGTGGGGGGTGGTGGGGGAGACAACGGTGGGAGGGGAGGGAGGGGGGGTCTAGGCATCTTTGACATGCTGACGACAACAGGTAGGCAACGATGAGCATCCAACCAAACCCAACCCAACCTGGATCTGCAGCACTGAAGTTGTGGCTTCGCGGCGACTTTTCGCGCCCACTCCGCGCTCCGCCACCGTCTTTCACCCCGAGGATGCTTTTGCTTTCCCCCTTTACAGCACTCCCCCCAAACGCGAAAACCGAAACCCTCCGCTCCGCTAACTCTTTTCCGCCAGTCGGTCAGGATCCAGATCGTAGAGAGTCCGAAGCGCACAGGATGAGACGTTTGTCCTTTTTCGCATCCAGCAGCAATGCACTACCGTCCAAAGTCTGCTAATGCGGGGCAAACTGCACGAGGCGGTGGCGCGTGAATGGGGATGAACTGGGTTTCCGGCGTCCACAGTAAACGCAGCCCCCCCCACCATGCACACCACCACACAGCTCAATGATCGAGCCCCAATTCCTACTCCTCCGCCTTCCCCTTTTTCCGCGCGATGGAAACCGCGGCGCGAGGTTGTGTTGGGGGGCCGTGGAGAGCTGAGATGGGTGGGACGGCCGTGACGCCACGGGGGGAATGGGGGGGCGGGCAAGAACACAAACCGGGGTCAGGGGAGATTCGATGACACCGAGGTGAGAGGGAGAGAGAGAAGGGAGACAGGGACAGTAGGCACAGGCGCGCAGGAAGAGGATGGGGGGATATGAAATTCTAGGGGGAGGGGGACTTTATGGCGGGTACTGTATTGTACTGTGCTGGATAGCAAGCACCAAACCAACCCCGCATCGAGGGGAAACGGAGAGGCCAGGCCAGCATAACGGAACGAAAGGGTGAACAGCATGGAGGGACGAGGGAGGGAGACTTGCTAGGGGGGAGAGAGAGAGAAAGGGAGAACAGCAGGGAGTCGATGGGGGGAGGGGATGGGGCTGGGGGGATGGATGAACGTGGATTGAGAGATGGTCGAAAGGGGAAGACCAAACCAGTGCTGATTGAACAAGACGGGTTGAAAATTGGGATGGATGGAACAGTCGAGCAGACAGACAGCAGCGCCCAGCAGAGGGCTGGATGGCAGCGCTGGAAGATTGGCCCTGGCTGAGCTGAGCTGCCTTCATCCCAACCCAAACTCGCAGGGGAAACCCAGCCCAACCCAAACAGAGGATCGAAGAACCCAGCCAGTAGCAAACACAACCTCAGCCAAAAGCCACACCCAAAAGCCACAGCCATAACTCACAAGACAAGGAGCAATTTCTGAACCCACACCAGCCCAGCTCAGCCCAAGCACCTCAAAACTGCCATGCCATGGCAGGGAGCCGGTACCTGCACTGCGGCCTTAGAGTTCACGATGCGTACGCGTAGTATAATAGCTGTCGCTGGCGCCGCGTTGATTAATTCCCGAACCTCATGTACCAACCGCTCTTCCCGCAAAGTTTTTAATCTACACGGGAACCGCTAGATCCTTTACTGCCGCTCACATCCGCCTCCCCTGTCCACTTCTTCCATTTCCGTGCTCCTCTCCTTCATTTTCGGCTTCACACATACGGGTAGTAGCCTATCTGATTCTTCCCTCATCCATCGCCGTCTTCTTGCTAAAATGGCGTCGAATCGCGTCGATTCTTCGCGAGCGGGCAAACCGGAAAAGCCAGCGTCGATTGTGACAAAATCCCCTGGTCGAGCACGAGCGAATCGCGTCGCATCGAAGAATCGGCCGCCGCTGCCAGCGCTGATGCCTGACGCTCCTCCAGCCAAGAACGCGGTGATCGCCCAGAAGCCGGAAGCCGCGGGTGGCGGGGGAGAGGCGAAGCGCGTCCGCAACGGAAAGCGCGAACGGCCGTCATCTGCCAATGGCGCACCGGTGACGAACGGCAAGAAGAACGGCAAGGAGCCGGCGACGACTCAGAAGGCGGCTCCTGGGAAAACTGGTGAACTCGCGGCGACGGGAACGAAAGGGAAGGCGCCTTCTAATAAGGCGCAAGGCAAACGCCCTCTTGAAGGCTCTTCGGCGGAAGGAGCGACGACGAAGGCTCCAGCGACAGAGCACCGCTCAAAGACGACGAAAGAGCCGGCCATTGCGAAGGCTCAGGGTGCGAAAGGCTGCGACGGCGCGAAGCAGGCGGCGAAACAGGCTGCGACGTCGCCATCGTCGCCGTCGTCGTCGCCGGCCTGCCAGTCGGCTCAAGAGCGATCCAAGATCCTGAAAACAGTACGTCGTCTACCGTTAATGCCGCTCACTGGTAGTGTCTCATCCCTCTCCGCCACCGGAGGGGCTAGTCATTAGAGGCGATGCTCGGCTCGATAGAGGCGATGCTCAAGAGCGTTTTTAGATCCTGAAAGCAGCACGCCTCGTACTACCGCTTTTGTTTCACCCCTCTCCGCCACGGGAGGGGCTCGTCGTTAGAGGCGATGCTCGACTCGTTAGAGGCGACGCCCAAGAGCGATTTTAGATCCTGAAAGCAGTACGTCCGAGCTGCTTATGACCAGCTCGACTCCTCGCCCCCATGTGTTATTTCTCCGCTTGAGATCTCAACGACGACACTGCGATTAGCCGTTAGTAGTCTCACATCACGAGGCGACGGCTGCTTAGAAGCAGGCTCGATGGCCCATAGTGTACCTCATTGATCTACTTGTATGGTTGCGCCAGGTCATCGTCAGGCATGCCGCTGCTCGTCCAGTTGCGTGCAGAGCGTACTACTTTCAAGACGTCTCAACATTTTTAGGACGTCCAAGTCGGAAAACCAAGGTTGCGCCATAGTTCGATAGCATCGTCAGACATGCCGCTGCTCGTCCAGTTGCGTGCAGAGCGTATGTTCCAAGCTTCTCGTTATCACGTCGCCCAGCTAGTGGGTCAAGTAGACGACATTCTTCAGCGTCGATCCTTCTGTGGCCATCCGTTCCTTCTCTGCTACCCGTACTCTGAGCGATCACTAGCTACGTCGGTCGTTGGATCTCTAGAAGATTCGCCGCGTGAGCTTGAACTAGACTAGAGTGTTCTTAAATTGCTTCCTCCCTTTCTCGCAGAGAGGAAGTGCCCAGATCTCAGGGCGGTCGTTAGCTAGAAGGGGCCCGGAAAATCAAATCTTCTAGCTGAGTCGATTGTCGAAGACGCTTGGAGGAGTAAGGAGGGGAACTTCTTAGCTTGCCGCGTTGGAATTTCTCGCTTCGCATCCGTCCTTTCTGCTGATAGTTTTCGCGCTGCTCCTCGCGTCCGTGGCGTCCTCGTTCCGTGACAGTTCTCTGCTGCCGTTCGAAGCTCCTTGCGCCGCTCCTTGCTCCGCTCCTTGCGCCGCTCATTGCGCTGCTCCGTGCTCCGCTCCTTGCTCCGCTCTTTGCGACGCTCCTTGCGCCGGTCATGGCGCCGCTCCTTGCTCCGCTCCTTGCGCCGCTCCTTGCGCCGTCGCCCACCCGCTATGTTTACCCTCGCAGCGGCAGCCTCACTTTTGTGTTCGCCTCCGTCGCACGTTACCCGTGTATCCTCCCCCGTGGCAAAGCGGCAGCCCAGGAGCCCCGAGGTGGTTTTCAAGCTCCTCAAAACTGCTGCCTTCCCTCACCTGCACTGTTCGCCCCTGTCCCGCCGTCCCGCTGCCCCAATGTCCCGCCGTCACACTGCCCCCCTGGCAGGCGCTGCTGAACATGGCGAAGCGGCAGCCAGAGAGCCCCGAGGCGGTTTTGGAGTGCCACAAAACTGCTGCGTTCTCTTACCTGCTCTGTTCGCCCCTGTCCCGCCGTCCCCCGGTCCCGTTCACGCACTGTCTCCCGCCTCGCAGGCGCTGCTGAACATGGCGAAGCGGCAGCCCAAGAGCCCCGAGGTGCACTTCTTCCTCGCGCTGCACTTCCTCCGCGACCACCTCCCCGCCAAGGTACGCGCGCACGGCTTCCGCCGCAGGTATGCGCGCAAGTCTTCCGCCGACGTATGCGCGCACGCTTCCGCCGAGTTACGCTCGCGGCTTTCCGCCAGCGCCATTCCGCTCATGGACGCGCGCACGTTTCCGCGTTCCAGGGGGGTATGCGCGCGCTCGCAAGCTCCTCTAGCCATTCCGCCAGACATTCCGTCAGCCATTCCGTCAGCCGTCCGCCAGCCATTCCGCCAGCCATCCGCCAGACATTCCGTCAGCCATTCCGCCAGCCATTCCGCCAGCCATTCCGCCAGCCATTCCGCCAGCCATTCCGCCAGCCATTCCGCCAGCCATTCCGCCAGCCATTCCGCCAACCATTCCGCCAACCATTCCGCCAGCCATTCCGCCAGCCATTCCGCCAAAGTACGCGCGTTATGTTCCGCGAGCGCCATTTTCTCGGGGTAGACGCGACTTGACTGGCAGGTATTCTCATGCGGACCAATCAGCCAAGAGATGCAAGGTCAGTGTCCCATTCTGCCAATGGCCGGTTCACCATCCTACCATGTGCCCTCCGTTATCCGCCATTGTCCAGGCATTGGCTGCGTTTGAAGCGGTGGCGGCAGCAGTGGGGGCTGCCAGAGGAGAGAATATCGCAAGCTAGGAGGGACATGCACTTGGTCCTTCTTT
Source organism: Closterium sp. NIES-67 (assembly GCA_027943415.1). Lineage (NCBI taxonomy): Eukaryota > Viridiplantae > Streptophyta > Zygnematophyceae > Desmidiales > Closteriaceae > Closterium > Closterium sp. NIES-67. The sequence goes on from BQMB01001094.1 coordinate 35,422, forward strand.
CCCGTCATGCCAATGGCCTCGCATTGACCCCACTCTCATTTCCTTCCTGCCCTCCCCTTTTCGGTGTCTTCCCGTCCCGTCATGTCATGTCGTGTCGTGCCGTGTCCCGTCCCGTCCCGTCCAGGCATTGGCTGCGTTTGAAGCGGCGGCGGCAGCAGTGGCAGCACTGCCAGAGGAGAGAATATCGCAGGCTAGGAGGGACCTGCATTCTGCTGCTCACCGCCACATGGCGCAGGTCCGTTGGCTGCTTACTGGTTCCTGATCCTCCAATTATTGGTTCCCTGTTGGACTCTGCATTCGTTTGCTTTGCTTTGAGCGCGGTCACTGGGATAATGTCCGACGGTCCGACAATTGTTGGCTCCCTGTTGGACTCTGCATTCGTTTGCTTTGCTTTGAGCGCGGTCACTGGGATAATGTCCGACGGACCGACAATTGTTGGCTCCCTTTTGGACTCTGCATTCGTTTGCTTTGCTTTTTAGCGGAGTCACTGGGATAATGTCCGACGGACCGACAATTGTTGGCTCCCTTTTGGACTCTGCATTCGTTTGCTTTGCTTTGAGCGCGGTCACTGGGATAATGTCCGACGGACCGACAATTGTTGGCTCCCTTTTGGACTCTGCATTCGTTTGCTTTGCTTTTTAGCGGAGTCACTGGGATAATGTCCGACGGACCGACAATTGTTGGCTCCCTGTTGGACTCTGCATTCGTTTGCTTTGCTTTGAGCGCGGTCACTGGGATAATGTCCGACGGACCGACAATTGTTGGCTCCCTTTTGGACTCTGCATTCGTTTGCTTTGCTTTTTAGCGGAGTCACTGGGATAATGTCTGACGGTCCGTTTGCTTTGGAGTGATGCAAGGATCAGCTTGTCCCCTCGTCTCCTCCCATTTCTCGCCTTTGTCTGCCTGCCCTGCAGTGTCATTTGGAAATGGCTATGCTCGCTGCACCCGGTGCTCCTTCTGATGCTGACCAACTCCAACACCAACACCAACACCACATCCCGATACAGCAGCAGCAGCTTGCGCAGCACTCAAAGGATGCGGATGCGTCTGCTCGGACCGTGGCAGCAGGGCAGAAGCAAAGCAGCTCCAAGGCGCAGGCCAAGGCGCAACCCACGGCGCAGCCAAAAGCACAAGCAAAAGCACAAGGAAAAGCGCCACCCAAGGGGCGAAGAGGGGTGCAAAGGTGGCGCAGCAGCAAGCGCAGGCGAAGGGGGGGAAGGGGGGAAAGGGAGAGAAGGCAGGAGGGAGGGCGAGTGGCAACAGCACGCACAAACGGAAGCAGGAGGCGGAATCTGCTCTCGAGGCGCCGAGGGCCGAACACAGTATGCTCAGAGTGGCGGAGGGTGCCGACGCTAGTGGGAAAAGGAGGTTCGGGGGGGCGGGAGAGGGAGGTGGCTTGGAGGGTGTGGATGGGGAGGAGGGGAGTGAGAGGGGGAGGAAGAGAGTGCGGAGTGCTCTGGACATGTTTGCGGCAGTGGCTGACCTGGAGTCGAGGAAGGAGGAGAGGAAGGAGGAGGAGGGGAAGCGTGGTTTTGAGACGTCTCAAACCGAGGTGACTTTTGAGGCGTCGCAATTTGAGACGGCTGCCGATACTTCTATCGCTCTGGACATGTTTGCTGCGGTGGCTGACCTTGAGTTGAGGAAGGAAGAGAGGCGGAAGCAGGAGGGTCAGGGACAGGCCTCTGCCCCTGCGCCTATACAGACACGGAGTGGCCTGCCAAAGGGAGAGGCGGAAAGGGAGGAGGAAGAGATGGAGAGGGAGGAGGGAGGCGCTGGTGAGCAGATGGGGGGGGAGTGGATGTGGAGTGCGGTGGGGATGGGTCAGAGGGTGGATGGGAGGATGTGCATAGAGGGGGTGTGGGGAGGCATTTGTGGGGGAGGAGAAGGTGAGGGAGGAAAGTGTGGAGGAGGACGGAAGAGAGGTGGATGAGGAGGAGGAGGAAGAGGAGGAGGAAGAGAGGGAGGAAGAAGGTGTTGTGATTCGCAATGTGATGCGTCATTTGACGCTGGCTGCTGCAAATGATCGCTCTTCTGCCATCGCTGCTGCCACCGCCACCGCCGCTGCTGCTGCTGCTGCTGCTGCTGCAGATGGTCCGGGTGGTGTAGCTGCGGACGCGAATGGATCTGCAGCGCATGCAACTGGTATACCACCTGCTGCTGCTTCTGCAACTGCTGCTGCTGCTGCTGCAAATCACACGGAAGGGCAGACAGTGACAGACTCCGTTGCAGGAGTGGGTGCTGCGCTCACCAGTGGTGAGGTTGAAGCCAGCGGTGCGGGTGCCAGTGGTGCTCCAAATGACAGTGGTGCGCCCAGTGCCATTGTGGGTGTGAAGACACCACTGGCGGAAGGAGGAGGGATGGCTACTCTCAACCAACTGGCTGTCACGCTCTTGCTGTACGGCCGAACAGAGGTGTGTGCTCTTGCTGTACGGCCGAACAGAGGTGTGTGCTGTTGCTTGCTTCACTTCCTTACTTTCTCTCCCTCTATCAACTCATCCTGCTTAACCATTCTCCTTTCTCTCTGCGTCCCCTCACCCCGCGCCTCCCCCTCCCCTGTGTCTCCCCCTCCCTCGCGCCTCCCCCTCCCCCGCGTCCCCCACACCCTCGCATCTCCCCATCCCTCGCGTTTCCCCATCCCTCGCGTCTCCCCATCCCTCGCGTTTCCCCTTCCCTACGACTCTCGGCCTGTGCATTGCAGAAAGCCCTAGAGGTCCTGTCGGACCAGTTGGCACTCATTGGCCTCAGCAGAAGCGACGGTGGTGGGAGCCCCAGCACCAGCGCCACAACCCCTTCTGTCCCTTTTGACACAGACTCCCTTGCCAATCTTGCCGCGGCTCTGCTGCATGTGTACGTATCTTTGCACCATGTGCCTTTCTGTTCTCCTGCTGCACTGCACCGCATGCACCTTGTTATGCCTGTCGGTTTGAGTGTGTGTGCATGCCACCTGGCTTGCGGCTGGAGGCGGCAGCATGTCTGCAGGTGGTGCTGCAGAGGGAGCCGCAGCACCCTGCCGCTCTCTGCTCTTACTCCGCCCTGCTACTCGCCACATAGCATCATCCAACTAATACCCCACCCCACCCACCCACCCCCCCCCCTCCCCGGCCCCTCTCTTCCCCCAACCAGAGGGAGGTACGAGGAGGCGGCAGCGTGTCTGCAGGCAGTGCTGCGGAGGGAGCCGCAGCACCCTGCCGCTCTCTGCTCCTACTCCGCCCTGCTGCTCGCCACACAGTGTGGCCACGGCAGGAAGGTTGGTCGCATGCAGCAGCAGGGACGGCAACAGCGGCAGCAGCGGCAGCACGAGGAGAAGGAGAAGGATCGAGCTCTGGTTGTTGGTGCTGATGTGACGGAGTCAGCAGCTAGTGAGGCAGCGGCAGCGGCAGCAGGGGTGTCAGCGCAGCAGTGTGCAGCAGCAGCAGTGCAGCTGCTGCCCAGTTGTGCCTTCCTCTGGTGCAACCTCGCCCATGCTGCCACCCGCACTGGCAGCTGGAAGCATGCCGCAACTTGCATGTCCCAGGTAAAACACTCGTAGATGTTTTTGAGAATTCCAAAAGAAGCACTTGCCATACCTTCTCCCTCTCGTTCCCCTTGTCGTCCCTTTTTCTTTACCCAAAATTCGGTGTATTCCCGATGTAAACCTGGCTTTATGGTTCCTTTGCAGGCTCTCAAGCTACAGCCCTCCAGCACGCCTCTTCGCTTTGCAGCAGCAGCCCACCGCATTGCCTCTGCGGCCGCCGCCCCTCTGCCGCTGGCCCTGGCCACTCGCCTCATCCGGTGCAGCGTTGAGGAGGTGGCGGACTTGCTGGGGGTGCCAGCACTGGCGTATGGGGTCAACGAAGTCAACGGAGTCAATGGGGTGAATGGGGTGAATCGGCTGCACCACCAGCGCGCACTGGCACATGTCCCCAAGTGGATGGCATGGGAGGTCGTGGCACATGCGCATGCTGTTATCGAGCGGAGGGCGCTAGAAGAATTTGTGACTAAACGGGGGGAGTTTGTGACAGAAGGGGAGGAGCTGGTGACAGTATCGGGGTGTGCTGTAAAGAGTGAGAATATGGAGGAGGCTGGGGTAGTGGAAGAGGAGGCAAAGGGTGAGGAGCCAAAGGGTGAGGAGGGATGCAAAGAGGAGGAGGGGGGGGGTGGGAGTGGGGAGGTGGTGGATGAGGAGTTGGCATGTGTTGTGGTGCAGGCAGAAGAGCTCAAGCTGGCAGCGTGGCAAAAGCAGGTGAGGGAGATGGGCTGCTGATAGGCAGGTTAGATACAGCGAGATATGTGGAGGGGCTTTGCTGTCCCACGCATGTTTCAAAGTGGGTGTACGTGCTGCTTTGAAACACCCGAACGCTTAATGCTTGCATGCTGATTTGGCAGTCTCGTGATCCTCACCTCTCCTCTTCCTCTCGTCTCGTCCTCCCGCCCCCTCTTTTGAGTCGACTCAAAAGTCACCTCTTCCTCTTGTCTCGTCCTCTCGCCTCCCTCTTTTCAGGCGCTGACTGCAGCAGCAGGAGCAGGAGCAGGGAGCGGGGCCCATCAGCTGGCTGTGCATGCGCTGCACTCTGCGATTGAGTCGCGCTCTTTTGACGTGGGGGTGCTGCTGAGATGAGAAATGATGCTCAAAAGGGAGGTGACGCTGTCATGGCACTTGAGCCTTCGTCCACGGTGCAATTTGCTACAGCTCGCTCGCATTTCCTCAGAGCTCTGGCAACTAACCAATGGTCCCCTGCCACGTGGACCTCTCTTGGTAAGTTCCAAAGCACAATGCTCGCTTCTGCAGACCAAGAAAGAAGCTGCTTCACTTGCATACTCGATTCGTACAGCCTTCTCTCGGTAGAACTATTAAGTGTCTAAGTGTTGACATGTGTGTGTTTCTTCTGCTCCCAACGCCCTATGCAGGCCTCGGCTTGCAGCTTTCGGGCCGCCTAGACGAATCCGAAGCAGCATATACCCGTGCGCTACACTGCTCACCATTGCACAGTGGCCCTCCCCCTCCTCCTCCCCCTCCGTCTGCTCCTCCTCCTTCTCTGACTCCTCCTCCCCATTCTTCCCCCCATGTGACCTGGGCCAACCTCTCTCTCCTGCTGCGCGCCCAGGGCCGCCTCTCAGACGCCCTCTCTGCTGCACACAGCGCCCTCCTCCTCGCCCCGGCGCACGCCCCTTCCCTCTGCAGCCTCGGCCTGCTCTCTGCTGCTGCTGGCCGCTGGACTGATGCCGCGGACGCCTTTCAGAGGGCTAGCCAGACTCTTGGAGGGTTTAAGGGGGGTTGGAGGGAGAGGGAGTGGAAGCTGTGATGGAGGGAAGGGATGAGTTGGGAGAGGGAAGGGGTGGGGTGGGAGAGGGGTGTGGGTTTGGTGTTGGTGGGGTGGTGGAGGTGGATGAAGCTGTGAGAGAGGCTGTGAGGGTGAATCTGCAGGTGGCTCTCAAGTGGCAAGCGCGGGCGGAGGAGGGAAGACGGAAGGTTGAGAGGAAGAGGCAGGAGAGGGAGGAGAGAGAGAGGCTGAAGGCTGAGAGGGCGGCCAGGAAGGAGGCGAAGGAGGTTCAGAAGCAGCAGAGGCTGGAACGGCGGGCGCAGAAGGAACAAGAGAGGAAGGAAAGGGCGGCTAAGTGTGAAGAAAAGAAGGTGCAAAAAGAGCAGAAGAGGTGTGAGCGAGAACTGCTGCTTCAGAGAAGCAAGGAGCAGCAGAAGGTTCAGCTCCTGGCTGATTTTCGTACTTGTGGTGCCATGGATATCGCTCCTGCTGCCCCCGCTGCTGCTGCAGAAGCTGCAGCCTTGGGTGCTGCTCCGAAGGCCGCACTGATGGATCTGAATGAGATGTGCGATGATGAGGGAGATCTTTCTTCTTTGGGGGCAGTGACTGCTGAGGCAGCTGTGAGCGGTGCGGAGAAGCCCCGGGATAAGGGCGCGGCGTTGAGACCAACAGAGGAGCGAAGTGCAGAGCTGGAAATCAAGAAAGAAGCAGGGACGATAGTTGGGGGGGTCAAGGAGGAGGTCTCTGGAACAGGTTCAGCATCGCAGAGCAAGGAATACCAGTCCTTTGCACACAATGTTGCTGCGTCTGGATTTTCCTGGGAAGTGTTCAAGCTACCACGGCCTGTCACGCTCCCCTCAAATGGTGCCACGCTTCCCTCTGCTGCTGTGATCATGCCTTCTTTCGGCTCGGGTCAAACCTTCCAGCAGCAGCAACCACAGCAGCAGCAGTTGCAACAGCAACCACAGCAGCAGCAGGCACAGCAGCAGCAGCAGTGGCACCTGGGCCAACAACCGCAGCAGCAGCAGCAGCATCAGGTGTTTAGACCCAGCCAAGATATGGGTGGGATGCAGCAGTTAAGTCATGCAGGGTCTGGGGCAGAAAAGAGGAAGTGGGAGGCCAACGGGGTCTCGGGCAGGTTAAATGTTACCACCGGCGCCTACCACATGGCAGCTGCTTGCAGGAATGGCATGAGGGAAGCCGCACCTGAGGCTGCTTGGAAGACACGTGCATCTTCCGCAGCAGCTAACCCAGCACAAAGCAACCCAGCACTGAACAAGTCAGCACCAGCTAGCCCAGCACCAGCCAACCCAGCACCGGCCTACCCAGCACCGGCCTACCCCTCATCATCTGGTGCCAGCATGACGCCGAAACGCAGAGTATTGCTGGACCTGGAAATGCCAGCCTGTGAGCTCTCCGAAACGGGGAGTGGGGGAAACATGCCTCTGGGAGCGAGCACTCCCTGTGGAGGTAACAATCCTGGTGGAGGTAACACGCCTTATGGAGGGGCGATGCCTGGTGGGATGAATGCTCCTTATGGAGGGAGCACGTTTCCGGGGGGGGACAGTCACAGTTTTTACGGAGGTGGTAGTGCAGCCCTGGGGCATGCAGCACTGGGGCAGGAGGCTGGACAAAGGGCACAGCAACCAGAGATCACCTCGGATCAGGCTGCTGAGCATGTGGTGAATGCATTTCACGTGGTGCCTCGCAATGCCGGAGGCAGGGATGCAGGGTCGGACCGAAACTGCCTTCCTGACCTCAATGATTGGCTGACTGCCTCCTGACTGACAGCATGGTAGCTGGCGGCGAAACGTATGGATGAGCAACTGCTCCATGCTGCTGCTTAGGGAAGGTTGACCGAGCATTCCTAGATCAATAGGTTTGATCTTGTAATTAGGGCCCCCAGTCAGTCACCTACCTACCAGGTTCAAGATGTGATGGAAAAATCTTGCAAGATGGTTGGTTGACCTTCTGCAGTACCAGTAATTCAGGCAAGGATTGTTGACATCCTTAAATAAATTTAGCAAAAAATGGCTCTGGCTCCTTGAATCTTTAGTCACAAACGGCTGGCATGGCATGTCTTTCCAGCACAGGTAAATGTGTGAACTGAGCACAAATGTCAGGTCAGGAGGAATGTTTCTGCCTTCACGGCATATCTTGAGCTCTAGAACATGCATGGGATGAGCATTGAGCACCGTTATAGAGTGAGTTTGGACTGCACAAGGGTGCTCTGCCACGAAATTGCAAATTCTACTGCATTTTGCACAATGGTTAGTTGCAATCATTCAGGCCAAATGTGCAGGTAAGCTGAAACTGCAGAAACCCACATCTTGGCAAACATCCTGTAGCAACCATACGCATGTGCTGCTCAGCCACCAGTGGGAACAGAAACACCAGGATTCTTCACAGGGAGATTTAGTGGAGATAGCCAGGCATCTTGATCCGCAGGAACACCATGCTCATGGTGTAGCTGATAACCACCATGGACAGCCCGGTGCCCAGATAAACCAACCGCATGTTCTTCGTTTGCAGCTTGTCGCAAGCCCAGTCGATCAGGACAATCCCAAGGCCTCCCAGCACGAGCATGAATCCGGACGAAAGACCCTCAATAATATACTGCTGGTTAAGTCTTCCCGCCATAATAACCTCGGGAACGAATTTCCCTGTCGCCTCGTCCTGATGGCCGCCGATGCCGGGAGGTTCGACAATAACATCGAAGACGATTCCGGAAACGACGAGGAAATAGCTGAAGATAACGAAGCTGTAGACGACCATAGGATGGGGGAAAGAGAAAGTTGGGAGCTTTAGACGGAGCTTCGGCGGGCGGAGAATGGCGTAGGGAAGGCTGGTCAGGTGGAAGAACGGGTCTAGGGACGCCATGGTGACCAGAGCTAGCAGAAACAGACTAGAGGATCTGAACGAATTTACTCGAGTGAAGTCTAAAATTGGCTTGTTCCTCTCAGAGATGAAACAAGAGGCGACAAGATCGTCTTAGGGTTGCGGAGCATTTCATGATGAGACTTTATTATACATAAAATGTTTTATTTCCATCACAACAAACATTTGATTTTTATTTCACAAACTTGAAAAAAAAACCAGCCCGATCGATTGCAATAGGTTGCACTGCAACCCAAAAAAGGGGGTGGGTGACTTACGGTGTGGCTTACAGAGACCTCGGTTTTCGCAAGACGCAGAAATCAGTACACGAAACGTTGGGTATTGTGAACTTCCATTATAAAATCATTTTGCTATACCTAGAAAAGGCTTACATAGCCAAGAAGGAACACATAACTCCGCATGCAAAACATGTGACCAATTTCTTTTTAGCAATGTTCCAAGAAGGTCAAACCATCATAGATTCGGACGAACGCCTTGCATGGAGTGACCTGGTCAAGGGGATCTTGGATCACCAGAGAAGCTGCTTGGCGAGGGTGCGTTCGGGACATTGAACGTTGAGAGATGGTGGTGATGCTCCGGCCGATGCGATACCTCATAGTCCAGGTGAACGAACGCTCGTTCAATCTCTGGCAGCCGCTCCAGCTTGTTTTGGAGAGCCTCGCCTATATCGTGTGCCTCCTATCACGGGAGGAGAATCAACGTACAAGGGGATGAAGATGTTAACGAGTAAGGCATACCAATGTCCAAAGTATACATTACACCAAAAGGCTCAAGAACGACGAGCGGCACAAGGAAACACTCCCACCATCGTCTACAGTACCTTGAGTGGCATTTCTTCAGGCAGCACGACATCCACTTCAGTGAAGTATGATGCTCCAAAGGTGTACGCTCGGACGGTGTCAATGGCCAGGATCTCCCGGTGGTGGTTCCAGCACAGGTAAGTCAGCTTCTGCAGGAAGGCAGGCGGCGCCGTTCGTCCCGTCAGGGAGCGCACGTTCTCAAGCACGGTGCGGCCCCAGTTGAACATGGTGTAGAGGGCGAGCTGATAAAGGGCGGGAAGGCGGAGGGGGGCAGGAAAAGGGGGGAGAAACGGAGGAAAAGGGCACAGAAAGAGAGGAGAGAAGCAAGAATCACCAAAACATGCGCAGCGAGCTGAGGAAGAACTGTACGTGAGGAGATCGGGAAACAGAGAAAAAGGATTTGGAAGGTGAAGAGGAGGAGAGCCAGGGTTAAGGAGAGCCAGGGTTAAGGAGAGCCAGGGTTAAGGAGAGAAGGGTGGATGAAGAGAAGGGGACGTACGCCGATAGCCCCGACCGGGTCGATCCACCAGGCGTATTCCCCCGCCAGCACTGCTGCTGTGAGCCCCACCGTGTTGGTCACCACGTCCATCATGTGGTCCTGGCATGTGGGGGTGAGGAGTGGAGTGGGGTGGAGTGGCATAAGGGGCATGAACAAGCACACCGCTGCTGCTGTGAGCCCCACCGTGTTGGTCACCACGTCCATCATGTGGTCCTGGCATGTGGGGGCGAGGGGTGAGTCGACTCAAAAGTCACCTCGTTACAATGTCACACAACACTTTTGAGTCGACTCAAAAGGCAGGGCAAATGCATTATGAGAGCCTACCAGAGCGCAGGCTTCCAGCTGAACTGTATCGTCAGAGAAGAGGCGGCAGTAGAGGTGTGATGTGAGGCAGGCAGCATACAGGACATGTGATTTTTTAGTCGACTCAACAATCGAGGCGGAAGTAGAGGTGTGATGTGAGGCAGCATACAGGACATGAAGCCCTGTGCAGCATACCAGCGCATAAGATCAAGCATAAGTCTGAAGCTTGTGCAGTCTTGTGCTCGAGGATACACACTGAAGCTTGTGCAGTCTTGTGCATCCCCCTACCAGAGCGTAGGCTTGCACACTATCGTCGGAGAAGAGGTGGCAGTAGAGGAAGAGGATGGCCTTGGTGCCGCAAGGGGTGTGCGGCACAGTGGGGCATGGGGATGCAAGGGGTGTGCGGCACAGTGGGGCATGGGGATGTAAGGGAGACACGTGCGCCCACCAGAGCGTAGGCTTGCACGATATCGTCGGAGAAGAGGCGGCAGTAGAGGAAGAGGATGGCCTTGGTGAGGATGACAAGACACATGATGCCCACATACACCGGCCACTTCTCAGGCAGGCCGGACTCGTGGTTCTGATGGGCGCACAAGGGGTGTGCCGCGTGTAGCGCAGAGGGGCATGGCACGGGGATGCAGGGGGTGTGAAACGGAAGGCAAGAGAAAAGTTTGTCACATACACCGTTGTGTACAGAAGCATGCCTCACTCCTCCTAGTCCTCCTCACTCGTGCCTCTCATGATGGCACAGGTGACAGGCATTTTTCATGATGGCACAGGTGACAGGCATGCATCACGATGGCACAGGTGACAGGCACGCATCATGATGGCACAGGTGACAGGCATGCATCATGATGGCACAGGTGACAGGCATGCATCATGATGGCACAGGTGGCAGGCATGCATCATGATGGCACAGGTGACAGGCATGCATCATGATGGCACAGGTGACAGGCATGCATCATGATGGCACAGGTGACAGGCATGCATCATGATGGCACAGGTGACAGGCATCCATCATGATGGCACAGGTGACAGCCATGCATCATGATGGCACAGGTGACAGGCATGCATCATGATGGCACAGGTGACAGGCATGCATCATGATGGCACAGGTGACAGGCATGCATCATGATGGCACAGGTGACAGGCATGCATCATGATGGCACAGGGGACAGGCATGCATCATGATGGCACAGGTGACAGCCATGCATCATGATGGCACAGGTGACAGGCATGCATCATGATGGCACAGGTGACAGCCATGCATCATGATGGCACAGGTGACAGGCATGCATCATGATGGCACAGGTGACAGGCATGCAGCAGAAACGGGCCTAGGCCCATTGCGGACAAGCACAACAGATGAGCACAAAGCATACTCACCGAGCCTGTGAACTACTCACCGAGCCTGTGAACTACTCACCGAGCCTGTGAACTACTCACCGAGCCTGTGAACTACTCACCGAGCCTGTGAAATACTCACCGAGCCTGTGAACTACTCACCGAGCCTGTGAACTACTCACCGAGCCTGTGAACTATTCACCGAGCCTGTGAACTACTCACCGAGCCTGTGACCTACTCACCGAACCTGTGAAGAACTCACCAAGCCTGTGAACTACTCACCGAATCTGAGAGCTTCCTGACTCCCTCTAGAAGAATTTGGAAGCCGAGAGACGCCATGATGGACGCAAACACTATGATGCCCTGCACGTGTGGCAAGGGGTGGTGGAGTGCACGGAGGGATGGGGGGAGAGGGGGAGAGGGGAGAGGGGGAGAGGGGGAGAGGGGGAGAGGGGGAGAGGGGGAGAGGGGGAGAGGGGGAGAGGGGAGAGGGGGAGAGGGGAGAGGGGGAGAGGGGGAGAGGGGGAGAGCGGGAGAGGGGGAGAGGGGAGAGGGAGAGGGGGGGGGAGGGGGGTTGTTGGATGGAGGGATGTGGATGGATAGGCAGAGAGACGCGATGATGCAATGATGCGATGATGCACGTGGGGCAGGGCAGTGGAGGAGAGGACGGGGGGATGGATGCATGGGTACTGCCCCTATGGGTACACTGATATGGACGGACGGACAGGCAGCTGTATCAGTGTACGAGCGCGCTGGACGAATGAACGGACGGACGGACGGACGAGTGTATGAGACGAGCTGAAGCCGCAGCCCCTGCCGCCATTCTGTCTCCTTCAATGCTTGCCCCTACACACTCACCACTTGCGGCTGCATCCTTCCCTTACCAATTGAATACTTGTATTGGTGCACGCTGCAGTGTGGGTGCGCGGCGGTGCATGGTGCACTTGAGAACGCACCTAGGAGTCCACACACCCTGTCTTCTCTCCCTGCCTTCTCACCTTGTCTCCTCTCCCTGTCTTCTCACCCTGTCTCCTCCCTCTCATCACAACCATCACATGGTACTGTCTGTCGGCTGTTGAGTCGGAAAGGGTATTTATGCGAATTCTCAAAAATACCCAGCAGTGCATGGTGCAACGGATGCACCCAGGCCAGGAGTCCAACGGTGGCTGGTTTCAATCCTGTCGCACACACTCACTCACCAGCGGCTGCATCCGTCTCTTCCCAATTGGGTACTTGTACGGATTCTTCTTCCGCATGGCCCGCGCCGTGTACCAGAGGATGAACCCGCAGAGCAGGTCCAGGAGCGAGTCCAGCGTGGACGCCATGATGGCCAGGCTGCCGCTGACCACTGAGGCGATGATCTTGACGATAAACAGACACACGTTGGCGCCGTTGGACACCTGCATAGTTTGGATGGAGCCGGGGGGGGGGGAGAAGAGGGGGGGGGGGTCAGTCGATCGAACGTGGTGTGGATGCCATAATGGCCTGGCTGCCGCTCACGACTGAGGCGATGATCTTGATGAGGCACACGTTGGCGCCGTTGGACACCTGCATGGGTGGGGTTGGGTTAACAAGGGGGGGGAGCAGATGGAGAGAGGAATGTTGGAGGCCAGGAAAGGAGACAGGCTGCCTTGAAGCTGGTGGTTGATTCAGCCGACCGAAACAGCTGCAGACAAGGTAAATGGCTTGAGCTCCCATGAAGTAAGTTCCTTCGTGAGAATTTCAAAAATACCAGCTTACTTTTAACAGACCGAAACTGCTGCGGACAAGGTAAAAGGTTTGAGGAGTCATGAAGTAAGCTCGTTCTTGAGAGTTTCAGAAATACCAGCGTAATTTTAACAGACCGAAGATGCTGCGGACAAGGTAAATGGTATGAGGTACCATGAAAAACAAGGCACCCGCCTGCGTCGCCTAAAATCATGCATGATGCTGCTGTACCGTGCAGCGCACCTGCAGGGTGAAGGGTGGGTACTAGGCGCCTGCACTTGTAACCCACATGTACAGACATGTCTGTGGGAATTGGTCTCTCAACTTGTAACGGTAACCCACCTGCACAGCCGTGAATTCGCTGCGATGGAGCCTCTGCGCCTCCCTGACCTCCTGGCAGGGGGGGAGAACGAGGGGGGGGGGGGGGGGGGGGGGGAAGGGGGGAAGGGGGGGAATGAGAAGGACGGGGGAGAACTGCGGGTGAATGGGGGATCCGCTTGTCAGGAGATGTAACGTATTCTAGGAGCTCCTGAGGTAGTGATACGAGCAGATGTAACGCTACGAGCAGATGTGGCGCTACGAGCAGATGTAACGCTACGAGCAGATGTGGCGCTACGAGCAGATGTAACGCTACGAGCAGATGTGGCGCTACGAGCAGATGTAACGCTACGAGCAGATGTGGCGCTACGAGCAGATGTAACGCTACGAGCAGATGTAACGCTACGAGCAGATGTAGCGCTGAAAGCAGAACGTAAAGCTATGGGCAGAGGCAACGTACGCTGGGAGTGGGCGGCAGCAGCTGCTCACTGAGAGCGTCCATCTCGCTAAATCCGTCAATCATCTCGTTCTGCTGCCGGTAGTATCCGTCCACGGGGTTCCGCCCACCCACTGCAGTACAAGGCGCGCAGAAAGAGAGCGGCGGGGAAGGGGGCGGTGAAGAGGAATGAGGCGGACCTGGGAGGACACGTCACACCAGGAGGACACGTCACACTAGGAGGACACGTCATACTAGGAGGACACGTCACTCCAGGAGGACACGTCACACTAGGAGGACACGTCAGACAAGGATCATCTCGTTCTGCTGCCAGTAGTACCCGTCTATGGGTTCCGCCCGCCCTCTATTCACCACAGCGCGCGGAACGAGAGCAGCGGGGAAGGGGGGTCAGCGGGAAGAAAGGGAGAGGAAGGGGGGAGGTGACTTTTGAGTCGACTCAAGAGACACCCTGGAAGTATCCGTCCAGGGGGGCCGCCCGCGGAAGGGGAGAAGCGGGCGCAGAATGGGGAGAAGCGGGGAAGAGAGGGGGGATTGAGGGAAGGACGAGAGGGACGTGGGGAGGATGCTAGCATGGGCGGGAGGATGATGCAAGCATGAGTAGGATGTCGAAGTGTCATGGATTACATGCGCTTTGCGGCGCCACAAAACGTACGCCGCACAAATCGTACGCCGCACGAAACGTACGCCGCACAAAATGTACGCCGCACAAAACGTAAGCCGCACAAAACGTACGCCGCACGAAACGTACGCCGCACAAAACGTACGCCGCACAAAACGTACGCCGCACGAAACGTACGCCGCACAAAACGTACGCCGCACAAAACGTACGTCCCACAAAACGTACGCCGCACAAAACGTACGCCGCAGAAAATGTACGTCGCACAAAACGTACGCCGCACAAATCGTACGCCGTACGAAACGTACGCCGCACAAAATACTCCTCGCATTTTCCATGCTCCTCAAGCTCCCTTGCTACAACTCACGCCTCGGCACTCGTTTCCGCCCGCCGCAGCTGAGATCCTCGCGCCCGCTGACTGCTTGCATGTTGTTCATGCGCCTCGCAGCCATTCATAGCCTGTGATCCATCTACTACGACTCGCCGCCATTCATACTTACATTTTCGTGCTTCTTCTAACCACGACTCACGTTTCAGCATTCGTTTCCGCCCGCTGCAGTTGAGGTCCCTCCGCGCGGGCTCGAACTGGCTCACGACCAGCTGCCGCTCCTCGCGCTCTCTCCCGCAGGCTCCCCGCATTATACGTCCCTCAATCCTAAGTACAACTCACGCTTCAGCATTCGCTTCCGCCCGCCACGGATGTGGCTCACGACCAGCTGCCACTCCTCGCGCTCTCTCCCGCAGGCTTCCCACATTATACATGCCTCAATCCCAAGTACAACTCACGCTTGAGCATTCGCTTCCTCCCCCGGCTTTCGTTGAGGTCTCGCCGCGCCGCCTCGAACTGGCTCACGTCCAGCTGCCACTCCTCGCGCTCCCGCTGGCTGCTCGCGCGGCTCGTCGACTCCAACGGTATTCCGTCGTCAGACGGTTCCGACGCGCTGAGCTCCGCGCCGCCATCCACTGACGATCCCTTGGCAATCAGCGTCGACGCTCCTCCTCCCCCTCCCCCTGCGTCTTCCCCTCCTCCGTCATTCGCGACGCCAGTTTCGGCGGGCTCCACGTCAGCATCATCGGCGAAACGGACTGAGCTCGCCTGCTGGTGCTTTTTCTCCGATGACGTGGCTTGCGTTACGCTGGACGCTGACATGGCTGCGAGCGGATTTTTTACTGTAAAGGACGTGACAGTAGGGGGAGGAATGGTGATTGTAAGGGCGGCTGCTTGAACGAGAGGTGCCGCAGGTGGACTTCCAGTGGCGGTTGGAACTGCGGGGATGGCAGTCGAAGGTTCTGACATCGCGGCTCCTGCCACGTTCGGTGCTCCCGCCGCTGGTCCGCTTGATGTCATTCGGGTTGTTGAGCTAAGATCACAGATTTCTACGGCGGTCTAGTGTCACACCACAGAGCACTGTTGATCTTGTGAAGGATTTCTGTAGCAGGTACAAGGCAGTGAAGGCTTGGTTCAGCAATGGGAGTAGAGTTGTGCTCGTTGATTTCACTCTGAAATTTTATCGCTGAAATCTCCAGTAGAATGAGAGTAACTTGATGCGAGGCTGGAAGAAGTGGAATCGGTAGGCGAAGACCTGCGACCTCGCGAAATCCATATTGAGGACATGCAGACCCAACGTTGCGATTTCGCGAAACCCAATGCGACTGGGGGGTGGAAGGCGCTTACTTCCGCCCTTCCCTGCTTGCCACTTCCCTTCCGTGCGGTTCCATCCATGTACGCGCGACTTGTGTGGTTGGTCCCTCCCCTCCCCCCCCCCCCCCCCCCCCACCCAGTCTTGTGTGGTGAGCGCGTGTGCACAGCGCAAACAGTGAATGCACGCTCGTGCGCGACCGCTTCCCCCACAAGCTTCCTGCATCGATACGCCCTCTGGTCTGGTTGCTGTGCTGGTGTGCCTGCATCCCCCCGCTCCCATCTACCATGTCATCCTGCCAGCCTCGGATGCAGCACAGTGAACTTTCTTCCTGGGCAGATAAAATGAGGCGCAAGAAACCAAAGAAGCACCAATGGGAGGCAGGCATGCCGGATAAATTTTCAGCCGCCTGTCTTGACCAGTCGGAAGTTTTTTTCACAGAACAAGACGCGTCGCAGGTGAGACGTAACAGCGAAGCTGGAAACAGAATCCAAGCTTGTCGCCCAAGCTTTCGCACACCTCGAACCTGCTGCGTGCTGTCGCGTGTGGTTGGCTGCTAGCAACCCCTCCATCAGAATCTTCGTTTAAAACTCAATCGCTGCCATGTAAATCAGCTTTGCCTTTTGCGAGACGGTTATAGAATGTCAGATGGATTGTGGTGGATGTAACAACCAGATGTCTTATGTTATGAATAATAACTGAGAGTGCACGGAAATAATAATCACGAGTACAAGAATGGTAGCCTTGCATTATATAGCGAGAATTCTAGCTAGGCGACGAGCACGGAGGGCTAGGTTGGGCACAGGCGCGGTCGAAAGGGCCGGAGGCGACGCGAGCCAGCCTTGGGGTCGTGTCGGAAGCGGACCGAACCTGGTCTTCCGGAAATTCGGGTTGTACGTAATATTTCGGCGATGAAGGTCGGTGTATCGTCGAGCCATAGTGTTGGACTTCCGAATAAATTCGATCGATTTTTCCCGGGCGGTCTGGAGGTCGTTAACGAATTGCTAGGATTGGGGTACTGGGTTGTCGATGTTGGTCGTTGTGGGAACGGTGGGATCCATCCCGTAGTTGAGGAAAAACGGTGAGTGATTTCTTGTTGCGGATGGGGCATTGTTGTAGGAAAATTCCAGCATGGGCAGGAATTCTTCCCATTGGCGGGGTCGGGGCAGCTAGTGCGTATCAGCTGCTCCATGGTTTGATTGGTTCGCTCTGTCTGCCCGTCGGTTTGTGGATGGTAGGCAGACGAGAATTGTAGGCGGGTGCCGTACTGTTCCCATGTCTCTTGCCAGAACTTGGACGTAAATTTGGGATCGCGGTCACTGATGATCGCCGATGGGAGGCCGTGTAGACGAACAATGGTGGAGATGAAGATTTTAGCAGTTTCTTAGACTGTGATGGTCGTGCGACAGGGTGCGAAATGCGCCATTTTCGTCAAGCGATCGACGATGATGAGGACGGCGTCATTGCCACTTGCACCGGCCGGAAGTCCCATGACGAGGTCCATCGTCACTTGTTGCCACGGCTTCTGGGGTGGCTCGAGCGGTTGCAGCAGTCCTGCTGACCGCTGTCGAGAGGACTTCATGCGCTGGCAGGTCGGGCACGCCAAAACGTATATCTGCACATCAGACGCCGAATCTGGCCAATAATAAAAACGGTGAAGTAACTTTGGGGTTTTGTCAACCCCGAAATGGCCGAAGAAATTAGAGTCGTGGACTTCCTGAATCGGTAATTCGCGAAGGAGACGGTAAGCTGGAACCCAGATACGGTCAGTG
>BQMB01001095.1:0-50355 GCA_027943415.1 Closterium sp. NIES-67
TGAATCCGTACCCCCTTTTCATCCATTCTGTCTTATTATTTCGGTCCTATTCTAATCCTCGTGTCAAGAACATGCGAGGCGTTTTCCATGTTTTATAACCAATGACGTAAATATTCAGGCTTTCCGCGTGACACGAACAGGTTCGTCCCGAATATGAAAACACGACCCACGGTCCCTCAATCACCATTAACCAATGCACATTTCGAAAATGTTTTTCTTCAATGGTTTTTTTCACCTTCGTGAAAGTGTGTGATTGGTTAACGAAACCGCTCAGGCGAGTCGTCAAAATTTCGTTACGTTAAGCCCTTTTCGTAAGACCACGAAAAGGGTTTTTTCAAATTATATTATTTGCGTGTTTAGAGCCTGCGCTGCTTGCGGAAGGTCGAGAACGAGGTGTTACTTCTATTTTCCGCGGTAATTCTGACCAGACGACAAATGTGCTGAACGTTTTTTAAGAAGCCACATGAGCCCTCACATGACACGCGGCGAAGTCGCTGGTAACCTGGCCCACGGGTCAATACGCCAAGGCACCCATCGTGAACAGAACGAGTAAAACGGCCTACGCCACCCCACCTAAAACCGTACGTGCTACTCGATAATCCATTTTGGCTGTAGTGAACCGCTCTTTTTCGTCCTAGTCCATATTTGCGAGTCGCGGATTTGGAGCATAGAGCATACCCCCTGTACCTCGTATTTGGCCAATGTCGGGCGCATCGAGCGGTGAG
Source organism: Closterium sp. NIES-67 (assembly GCA_027943415.1). NCBI lineage: Eukaryota > Viridiplantae > Streptophyta > Zygnematophyceae > Desmidiales > Closteriaceae > Closterium > Closterium sp. NIES-67. The sequence continues at coordinate 726 of BQMB01001095.1, forward strand.
AATCGAAGTGGTTGGAAACTGGCAGATGCGGCTGGATACGGCGGGTTTGGGCTGTTTCAGGGGACGAAGGGATACTGGGGGAAGCGGGAAGGTACGGAGGGGTCGGGGTACGGGCGGAAATTGTGAGGGCTGGCGGTGTTGGGCGCGATTGTTGAACCGACGGAAGGGGTGCACTGTTCGCTGGTTCAAATTGATGAAGATTGGCTGTTTACGGCTGTGAGTTGGTGTGGCAGAGTTGGGGGGAATGCTCCTAGGCGTGCCACGTCAGTATCGCCGATAAGGTTGCACTCGTTACATCCTGTTTGCTTGAATTGGTGTCCTACGACGGAAATAGATTTCCATGTTCTTTCAGTATGATTTCTTTTTTGTAATACCTGATTAGACCTAGTAGTTTTTTTTCCAGCCACCTACATTGTATGCTCCAAGGGTTGGAATTAATTTTGCTTAAACTGGTCCGGGCCGATGTTTTTAGATACCATTTTCTAGTACGAAATATTCATTTTTCCGTTCTATTTCACCCCTTGTGTGCATTCGAAACAGCAGTGGTAACTTTTCTTGTTTGACAATACGTCGTATCATGGTAGTACATCGTGTTATGTTTATGTATGTTTTGTAATGTTGGTTAACTGTTGGTTAAGTGTTGGTAAACTGTTGGTTATAATGAAGTGCATTGCAACCCACCCATTATCGCAAACCTGACTCTGAATCACTTCGTTAATGTCTCAAGTGTTGTTGCACGGATCGCGTCAGAAGTCTTGGCGCGCATCCCAGATTTAGATGTTTGCGCGGTTCGGGCACAACTCTTCCCTCGCCGAAACTTCATTTAGCCTTTTTCAGTCGTCTCCCTGGTATTCCATCATGCAGTAGTATTTTCCTTAAGATTCATTCAGGGTGGTGCCTAGTACCTTGCAGTAGGGCCTGAGTCTGATTTTAAAGTAGCGCCTTCAATCTTAGCGTGCACCGCGATATGACATAGGAGGTTGCCCGAGTTTCATAGCATTTCCACCGACGTTGACAAGGTATGGAAGCAGTTTCATAACATTTCCACACAAACTACCTTCCACCTCTATCATTTCCCGCCGCCCTTCCATTGCGCCGCCCCGTGGGTATCTTTTTCTGCCTCCCATCGCTCTCTGTTCGCCACCATCTCTCGTCACCGCCTCCCGTTCCGCTAGCCGGCTCCATTTCCCTCTCGCCGCAGCGTGGGTTTCACGATCCGCCCAACGCGCTCCCCCACGCTCCCTCCCTGCTTCCCCTCGCTCGTAATCGATTCAGGTGTCGCTAGACACCTCTCCTCTCCGAAGCTCCTTTGCGTTTTCCCGCTCTCCGCTCTTTCCCACTCTGAGCAGTTTACCGCTCGCCGCTACTGTATCCGCGTTTTATTTCTCCGCATGCCCCTCTCTCCGATATTTCCCACTCATGTCACTGTGTTTCATCTGAAATTTCTCTGCTCGTCACACCCGAAACCACGGTCGCAGGCCGCCTCTCCTCTCCCACGGTCGCTTGCCGCCTCCCCTCTCCCAAGGCCGCACGCCGCCTCCCCTCTCCCATGGTTCCTTGCCGCCTCCCCTCTCCCAAGGTCGCATGCCGCCTCCCCTCTCCCACGGTCGCACGCCGCCTCCCCTCTCCCAAGGTCGCACGCCGCCTCCCCTCTCCCAAGGTCGCACGCCACCTCCCCTCTCCCAAGGTCGCATGCTGCCTCCCCTCTCCCACGGTCGCATGCCGCCTCCCCTCTCCCACGGTCGCATGCCGCCTCCCCTCTCCCACGATCGTTTGCCACCGCCCCTCTCCTGCACTCGCGTGCCACCTCCCCTCTTCTCCTCCCGTTGATGTTGGACCGAACGGCCCCTCCTCCCTTCTCGCGGTTCCCCTTGTCTCGAAAGGCCCCTTCCCTCATGTCTCGCCGTGCCCCTTGTTGTGGCTGCCTCTCCAACGCCAACACTGATCCCCTCTCTTCTTTCGACTCCTCCCTCCAGCTCCCTCAGCACTTGTAACAACCCTTGCCCTTATATCATGGGCAACAAGGGTTGAAGTCCAAACCCAACATCCAAGATCCTAGGATATAAAATGGAGTACAAAAATCAACTAACGATCCCCTAGCGTAGTATTTAGGAGGAACCTCCTCTAAGAGATAGCTTAAGCTTGAGGAAGGCCCTTGAAGAAAAGTGCTTGAGACTCTGGTTGGGTGGGGCTTCCCCTAGGAGATCTCACTAGTAGCCACTAGTGTAGGGAAGCTTGTGAGGAGAGCTCATGACTTAGAGAAAAATCCCATTTCAAGATTGATTTCTTGGAGTGGGAAGTTGAGAATGAGCTTCTCAGCTCAGACCCCTTCCAATGACTCCCAGCAGCTGCTCAACCTCCTCCATGGCTCCAAGGAGGTGAGCTAGCTTATGTGGCAAAAGGGTTGGATTTCCAACCAATGAGATGTTTACAGCAATATATTCAGATTAGCATATAGTGTACAGCATAAGAATATTCGAGTTGAGTTGGCACTGCCAACCAACTCCCTGGTTCTTATTGGTCGCAAATCCAACCATCGCGTGAGTTGGGAATTTCGCCAACTCAATTTGTACAACTAAAATCTGATTGGTCCCAAGTGTCGACCAATCCCAATCATCCCCTCCCAACCCTTCCTTCCCATTTCGCGCTACCTAGCATAGGTAGCCGATTTGTGGAAAGCGGTTGAGAAGGTCGTTTCTAGGCCCGCGTACTGTGCAGAGGCCATGCGTTACACTCCTCCCCCTCCAGGTGGCAACGTCCTCGTTGCCGTAGAGTGCTTCTGGGGACGGGTGCTTCGAGCGCGGCGAACCACATTACGACCAGGGTCAACACCATCCACTAGTTGTGAGGCTGCTCTTTGAGCCAGGTCTTTCAGATATCCGTGAACCGCAGTTTCGGTCAAATGTTCCTCTGGCTCCCATGAGTTGTGTTCAGGCCCATAGCCTTTCCACTTAATGAGGAACTCGCGTACTGTCTTGCAGCCGCGCTGTCGATCACGGTGCATGAGCACACGCTCGACCTCATAAAAGAGTTCCTCTCCGAGGACGATCGTTGGCGGAGGTAAGTACTTGCCTTCAGAAATATACTTATTGAGCAGAGACACGTGGAAGACATTGTGAATCTGCAATGTTTTGGGTAACTTCAACTTGTAAGCTACCACACCAACGCGCTGGATCACCTCGAACGGCCCAATCCATCGAGGGAACAGCTTTCGTGCCCCAGGGATTTTGAGACGAATGTTCTTCGTGCTCAATAATACCTTGTCTCCAACCTCAAAAGAGACTTCCCGGCGTTTCATGTCGGCATAAGACTTTTGTCGCTGCTGAGACAGCTGCAGCCAGCGGCGAGCAGACTTGAGCGCTTCTTGCTGCTTGCCCATAAAGTCTTTCGCGGTAGGGACTCGCAGTCCGCCTATCCCATGCGTAGAAGGTGTCGTGGGATGCCGACCACAGTTCAGAATGAAGGGTTTTTCATGGGTACCTTCATGGACGGAATTGTTCACTGCGAACTCAACCACAGGTAACAAGTCATCCCAATTATCCTGAGTTGGGCCAATGAATGAACGAAGCATTTGCTCAAGAGTACGATTCGTCCGCTCTGTCTGCCCATCCATTTGGGGATGGAAGGCTGACGACATCTTTAGCTTCGTTCCGAGTGTCCGTGTAACTTCGTGCCAGAACCGGCTTGTAAAGCGCGGATCTCGATCGGACACCAGCACACGCGGTAACCCGTGTAAGCGGAACACGTGTGCTACAAACAACTTGGCCGTATCTTCCGCAGATACGTCTGTTGTAGTAGCAACGAAGTGCACCATTTTGGTCAGTCGATCCACAAAGACCAAGATCGCAGTATGACCGTCTCGTGTTTTTGGGAGGTCTGTGATGAAATCCAGTGAGACACTCTCCCAGGGTTCGTCTGGAATCTCCAGTGGTTGAAGCAAACCACCAGGCTTTTTCGTGTCTGACTTGTTGCGTGCGCATGCATCACAACGCGACACGAATTGTTGGACCTCAGTCCCCAATCCAGGCCACCAGTACACGTCACTTAAGGCCCACCGGGTTTTCTTGATACCCAGGTGTCCCCCGTACTTGGTGCTATGCACTTCCTCAATTATATCATTCCGCAGGTTACCCACGTGGGGTACCACAATCTCTTTCTCTCGCCACCAGAGCTCATGCTCGTACTTGAGGCCCTTCGTATTTTGTGGGTTCTGAAACCAGGAGTCAATATGGTATCCTGTGCGGATGCGTTTCAGAAAACCACTGAAGGTGACCTCACTCACTCGAGCCACGGCAAGAATACCGAAGCAAGCAGCAACCACTGCCTTATCCTCGGTTTCTTCAAGCCCAGTCGCTGCCCCTATCGGCTGTCTGCTGAGGGGGTCAGCCATGTTCGTAGAACCTGCACGATATCGAATATCGAATGTGAACCCACTAAGGAGTTCTGCCCAGCGGGCTTGGCGCCGAGTGAGCGTGGCTTGAGTAGAGAAATAGGTGTTCGGACAGTGGTCTGTCGTGACCACAAACTCCACACCTTCCAGATAACATCGCCATGTTCGCAGCGCATGCACGACCGCCAGCAACTCTTGTTCTGACGTCGTATAGCGCTGCTCTGCCGGGGAGTTTCCTACTCTCAAATGCCACTGGGCGGCCCTCCTGCAAGAGTACCGCCCCAATCCCTACTGTCGAGGCGTCTGTGACCACCTCATAGGGTTTAGAAGGATTTGGCAATACCAGAACCGGAGCATTGGTCAGCTTTGTTTTGACTTTGTCAAATGCCTCTTGCATTGTCGAGTCCACTCCCATGCACTACCCTTTCGGGTGAGTGCTGTCAGAGGGGCAACGACAGTTGAGTAATTTTCCAAGAACCGGCGGAAATAATTGGCCAGGCCTAGGAAGGACCTGATCTGGCCCACGTCTTGTGGGACGGGCCAATTCTGAACAGCCACCACCTTCTTGGGGTCGACTTTAAGTCCGTTTCCCGACAAGATGACCGAGGTATTCCAGCTCGCGTTTGTAGAAATGGCATTTCCATAAACGAGCATAGAACTTGTGTTCTCGCAACTTTCCTAACACCCATTTTAGGTGTTGAGTGTGCTCCTCTTCAGTCTTGGAATAAACCAAGATGTCGTCAAGGTAAACCAGAACGAAGTGCCCGATTGCTTCGCGGAACACATCGTTCATGGCCCTTTGAAAAGAGGCTGGAGCATTGGTCAAGCCAAAGCTCAGCACACGCCATTGAAAATGGCCAAACGGCGAACGAACGCCGTCTTGGGAACATCTTCCTCAGTGATGCGCAGTTGGTGGTACCCCTGTGCCAGATCCAACGCGCTAAACCACTGAGCACCCTGGAGTCGATCGAACAGGTCTTCTATCCTTGGAAGAGGATATCTGTTCTTGATCGTGATCTTGTTTAAGGCGCGGTAGTCGACGCACATGCGTAAGCCACCACCCTTCTTGTTAACGAACAAGATTGGTGCTCCATATGGTGATGCGCTTGGCTCAATCCATCCCTTCCTGAGGTACTCCTCAATCTGTTGTTTAGCCTCCTCGTACTCAGCTGGACTGAGGCGATACAGAGGTCGAAACGGTGGGAGCTTTCCAGGCTCCACAGGGATGGTGTGGCCCGGCGCGGTCAGGAGGGAGTCCGTCTGGAATAGACTCAAAAACCTCCTTAAACTCATCCGCCAGTACCTTCATTTGAGGTGGAAAATCCTCAATGTCTGGCGTTGGGGTTCCAGCTTCCTCGAGCTGTACGACGAAAAGTGTGTTAGCAACACGGTAATGCTGTCCGAATTGACATGCAAGAGCAAAGCACACGTCTGCACTTTTCGTAATTTGAACCACCGGGATGGTTGTGTCGACAGACACCTGCCACTGGATTGGTTCACCATTCTTGGTGAAAGAAACTGTGTTATCCTGGAAATCCAAAATAACCTCATTTGCACGTAACCAATCCATTCCCAAGACTACTCGACACCCGCAAGCAAGGGGAGAACGTAAGTGCGAATCTTTTCGCTATAGCCTTGGATTTCCATGTCGATCAATGTGTCCTTTGCTTGGGATAAGACTATCGTCCCAAGACAATGGGACATGACGGTCCTTCAACGAGGACCCCAAGCGGTGTGACCCACTTTTCATCAAAGGAGGGAAACAGTGGCACCTGTATCGACAAGAATTTTCGCGCTATGTCCGTTAACACGACCCGAAAGGAGTAGATTTTGTTGATGCATTGGACGGATGGGGCATGCCACAATGTTCGACGAGGGTTTGTAGTACACCTTGACATTGTGGCGAGCTCGTCCAAAGGATTCAGATTTGGTCCACCACACATGGTGTCCCTTGTCCCAAGACGCCAGCACAACCCATCCACGAAGCGATTTGAACGTTTCGCCCTTTACTGTACGAGTCACCACGGCGACCGCAGTCAGGGGTGCTCTTGAGTACAACGACTCACAACATGAGTACAGAAGGCAATGTTTCCAGGCCACAGTAAACGACTGAGAATTTATCTCGTAACGCTTCGATGGATATAGCATCAAGTGGGTACGATCGAGGTGCAAACATTGACTTTTTATTAAAGAAGAGGCAAACAAACAAGAGATTTTGCATTCAGCAAGCTTCTCTAGCTTTAGTAAATCATCGTCACATAAAGCATATGCCTCATCCCCTCGATCTATCTGACCAACTAGGTACCCACACCCTAGTTGGACTTCTGAAAATCCTTCTTACTGCCAGAAGGTCCTTCGCCGCCATTGTTGTTGCCCTTAGGCTTACCACTATGCTTTATGATATTCCTATAGCGGCACTGAAATTCCATGTGACCACGGTGGCCACACCCTCGGCAGACGACATTAGAGAAGTCCCTTGGCGGCCCTTTGTAACCGCCACCATTCGCCCTCTTAGCCGGAGGACGCTGCTGGTTACCATTCTGGTGGAAGGGCCTCTTGTACCCATGGCCCTTCCCCTTGGAATTACACTGGCCACCACCACCATTGCCACCATCACCCTCGCCTGAGTCCTCGATCAGGCTGGTTGGTGGAAGGCGTTGCTAGCATACGAACAGTCTCGTCCGTTACTTGAACCGCCTCTTTGAGCTCCTGTAGGTGCTCCCATTTGTTGAGGCCATTTGCGACATGCTTATCCTGGCAAGACCTGGGGCAAATTCTGGAAGAAGATATACATAACTTCTTGGGTGCCCGATGGGCCAGCAGTAGTGGGTGAGTGTTGGTAGATAGGATCTGCCGAATATCCCGGTACTGGTTATGCAGGTGGGCAATAGCAGGTGCATCGGGGCGATTGTAGATTGCAGTTGGGCAGTTGTAGTCTGCAGTTAGGTGATAGCAGCTTGCAGCTGGTCGCACGTTTTCTCCAGGGCCTGGATTTGATTGCCCCTGTTATGTAGCAGACGCTTGTGATCCCGTACCTCTCCATATGCCATATTGAGATCGGCTTGCAGCCTAGTCGTGTCGGTCTTTTGTGTCGCCAAAGCAATATTGAGGAGCTGATGTGTCCTTCTGTTGATTGATTATAAGCTGCTGCTTGGAGACTTGTGCCTGGAGTTTAGCCACATCATCGGAGAGCGACCATTCCTCGATGCCATCATCCTCCCCTCTGCTCCATCAATCCCTTCTGCTTCTCCATGCTCTTCATTTCCCTCATTCTCCAAATTTAGGTCCACCAATTCAATATCAGCCATGGCCTCATCTTGCTGTTGGTTATTACTAGCAGCAAGGTTGGCTCCCTCAGGAGTCACATTAGGCTCCTCCCTTTCCAAGTTCTCCAAAACTTGACTTGAAGTCATGGTAAAACAAGGAAGATATTTCAACAGATCTGAAATGTTCTTTAAAATCTCTTAAGAAATCTGTTCAAGTCCAATCACTGCAGTGAGAGGGCAAGACAATCTCTATAAAGAGATCTCTTAACAGAATAACTTAATAAGAGAAATTACAAGAAATACAATCTGTTGCCCAATCCTAGCACCTCAATGCTAGGGCAAGATCTAAACTAGATCTTGCAACAGATCGCAGATCTGAGCCACACTCCTCAAGGGAGTCTTCACCAACAAGGTGGGTAAGAGAGAAAATGTTCTCTTTTCAAATCTTGAATGGTGGAGATAGGAGAAGAGGTTGTGCTGGTAAATTGTCTTGAGAAGTGGAGGAATTGATGAAGATCTTGAAGAAGCTCTTCAAAATGACTTGGAGAAGCTTGAGATATCTTGAAATCTTCACTCCAATGTCTTGGATTGAAGTCCAATCACCCCTCAAAAAAAAAAAAATCAAGAAAAATCCCACAAGGCTTAAGATTAACCTGGCTCTAATATCAAATGTAACAATCCTTGCCTTATATCATGGGCAACAAGGGTTGAAGTCCAAACCCAACATCCAAGATCCTAGGATATAAAATGGAGTACAAAATCAACTAACGATCCCTAGCGTAGTATTTAGGAGGAACCTCCTCTAAGAGATAGCTTAAGCTTGAGGAAGGCCCTTGAAGAAAAGTGGTTGAGACTCTGGTTGGGTAGGGCTTCCCCTAGGAGATCACATTAGAAGCCACTAGTGTAGGGAAGCTTGTGAGGAGAGCTCATGACTTAGAGAAAATCCCATTTCAAGATTGATTTCTTGGAGTGGGAAGTTGAGAATGAGCTTCTCAGCTCAGACCCCTTCCAATGACTCCCAGCAGCTGCTCAACTCCTCCATGGCTCCAAGGAGGTGAGCTAGCTTATGTGGCAAAAGGGTTGGATTTCCAACCAATTAGAGGTTTACAGCAATATATTCAGATTAGCATATAGTGTACAGCATAAGAATATTCGAGTTGAGTTGGCACTGGCAACCAACTCCCTGGTTCTGATTGGTCGCAAATCCAACCATCGCGTGAGTTGGGAATTTCGCCAACTCAATTTGTACAACTAAAATCTGATTGGTCCCAAGTGTCGACCAATCCCAATCCTCCCTCCCAACCCTTCCTTCCCATTTTGTGCTACCTAGCATAGGTAGCCGATTTGTGGAAAGCGGTTGGGAAGGTCGTTTTTAGGCCCGCGTACTGTGCAGAGGCCATGCGTTACAGCACTAGTCTTCCAGCAAGATGCCCCTCCCTTGGCGCTTGGTGGTCCAAGGTGTGGCACAATGATGAGCTGCAATAAGGGAACCCACCTGTTTGGCTGCCCTCGTGCTACCAGCCGTCCCTTCTCTCTGCACGCCGTCCACTTTCGACGGCGTTTCTCCATCTGGTAAGGACCGTGTACTGTCACTCCCTCCCATCTCCCTGCTCTCTCCCCCGCTCTCTCTCTCTCCTCCACTCTCTCTGCTGCACTCTCTCTCTCTCTGCCGCATTCTCACTCTGCAGCTCACTCTCCCTGCCACACTCACTTTCTGCTACACTTGCTCTCTCTGTTGTGCCTCTGCTGCACTCTCTCGTTGTTGTGCCCTCTGCTGCACTCTCTCTCTCTGTTGTGCCCTCTGATGCACTCTCTCATTGTTGTCCCCTCTGTTGCACTCTCTCACTGTTGTGCCCTCTGCTGTACTCTCTCACTGTTGTGCCCTCTGCTACACTCTCTCACTGTTGTGCCCTCTACTGCACTCTCTCTCTGTTGTGCCCTCTGTTGCACTCTATCAATATGGTGCCCTCTGCTACACTCTCTCTCTGTTGTGCCCTCTGCTACACTCTCTCTCTGTTGTGCCCTCTGTTGCACTCTGTCTCTGTTGTGCCTCTGTTGCACTCTCTCACTGTGGTGCCCTCTGCTGCACTCTCTCTCTGTTGTGCCCTCTGCTGCACTCTCTCGTTGTTGTGCCCTGTGCTGCACTCTCTCTCTCTGTTGTGCCCTCTGCTGCACTCGCTCACTACTGTGCCCTCTGCTGCGCTCTCACTCTCTGTTGTGCCCTCTGCTGCACTCTCTCTGTGTTGTGCCCTCCCCTGCTCTCTGTCCGCCCTTCGTGTTCCACCCCCCCACCCATAGTGCTGCCTCATTCTTACCCTCACCGGCAATAATCTGGCTTCCCCAACCCCCATTCTTCCCCCTTCATTCCATCCACTCCCCAATCCATCTCCGTCACCTCCTGTCTGTAGGAAAGCTGTGTGTGCAGGGCACAGCCATGGGGTTCAAATGCCCAAGGTGTGGCATTGACAATTTCTCAACACGGCAGGCACTTTATGGCCACATGCGTAGCCCAGTTTGTGCTGCCACGGAGGCCGCACGCCGAGCCATACGCACGTCCCCTGTGCATAAGCGCTCCAGGCCTAGCGATGTTCCATCGTTATTTTTGCCTCATGCCGCGGCTGATTGTATAAACGAGCGCACCAATGAGCAAACTGAGAGTGGTGGGCAAATTGACCCAAACGAGAACGATGGGTTAGACAGTCATGACGGCATGGTGCCGCCCAGCTTTCATAGCGATGGCCATGATAGCGCAAGCGATGGCGGCAGCGAGAACGCTGACCTGCCGGTAGATGACTCGGTGTCAGAGGCAAGTGCTGCTTGGGAGGAAATGCAAGGGGGGGGGAGCGGCAAGCGGAACAAGGGAACATTGAAGCCCCGCCCCTTGACACTCGTACTGCACTAGCACATTGGCTATTGTCCAACCGCTTGTCCCACCAACAGGTGAACACGTTGCTGTCTATCCTCCGGAACAAGGACCTGGACCTGCAGGAGCTTTCGGCCTGGAAAAGCGTGGAAGATGTCCAGGCGTATGCGGAATCCAAGGCACCAGACGCTCATCGGAAGTGGAGGCGGAAGTTGGTGCGCTCCGGGAATAAGGCTTGGCTCGAGTATTGGCTATGTGATGGGCTAGTAGCACTGCAGGACCTCCTAAAACACCCGCAGCTCTCCCGACGCATGGTGATGCAAAGTGCTCAAATTTATGCTTGGGCGAACCATGTATACACCACCCCGCAAACAGGATTGTGGTGGGAGACGTTGCAAAAGGAGGTGCGCAAGGTGGATCACGAAGGGGTGGTCGCGGCATTGACCCTATCAAGCGATGAAACCCACATGGACCACGAGGGAAAGCGAAGGGCCACCCTGTCTACCTGACTCTCGGCAACATAGACAAGGATGATCGCTGGCAACCGTACGGCCACGTCCTGCTGGCTCTCCTGCCTGAGTTCCCACCCAAGTACACTTCCTTAGATAAGACAGATGTGTTCCAGTTTGTCATGAACGATGTCTTAGAGGGGTTGAAGAAGGCCTCCTTCACGGGAGTGAAGATGAGGGATGCAGAGGGAGAAGTGCGGCATGTGTGGCCAGGTTTATATGCGTATGTGTCCGATTACCCGGAGTCTTGCAAGATCACTTGCACGAAATCGGGGAATACGGCCTTTCCGTGCTTGCTGTGCAAGGTCAAGAGGGAGAAACTCAAGACCTTCGAGTTCCGCATTGATGCACGGACGCCGGCGGAGCAGGACCGCATCGTGCAAGGCATAAAGGAGGGGAGCATTGATCCGGATAAGGAGGGGGCCAGATCAACACACCCTGTGAAGGTACGATAATGCGCATTTTCCGTCCGTCCATTTATTCCTGCTAGTGGGAGAGGGGCAGCAGTTTTTTAGGCTTGAGAGGAAGGGGGTGGGGGGGGAGTGAGAAGTGGACACATGGTAGAGGTGGAAGGAGGGAACAGGGACTAACAGGGGGAAAGGGTATGGAACATAGGCATGGATGGTGTGACAGTAAAAATTAGGAAGGGAGGAATGTGATACAAGGTGTAAGGGATTGTAAAATTTCAGAGATGGCAAGGTAAGACATGGAGGGGTGCTAGGCCCAAAACAGGGGCAGCTGTGTGGAAGAAAGGGAGGGATAAGAGGGAGCATGGGAAACAGAGGGGATGGCGGAAAACAGGGAAGGAGGTTTGGGGATGGCGGTGGGGAGGTTGGGAAACCCATAGGGGGAATGGAAGCTGGGTTGGAATAGGAAAACCAGCAGAGATGGTCAGTGCAAGAAGACGTAAATTCCGGGAGGGTAGGGAAACGTGCGGAAACGTGATAGCGCGGGGGCAAGATTTGACATATAGTGGATGGGTCAAACAGGGACACCATGCGTACCATGGTTAGGTGCTTTTGGTGGCATCTGATTCCATAATAAGGGGCCATGCGTTTGTGGTGTGCAGAGTTTTCTCTCCGGATGGTGCTGGGAGCACATCGGCGTCCTCAACCCGTACCTTTCCGTCCTGCCCGACGTGATGCACCAAGCCGACCTTGGCCTGTTTGAGCACATCATTGATGGGATACGAGCCCACGCCCTGCAAAATAAGAAGCTGGGGTGGTTGAGGCAGATGGATACTCGACTAAATACTACAGAACGGTGCTTAGGGGTGGGAACATGCAGTTGCCAGCCGGAGAGTACTTTGTTAAGGGCGCCAACTACCAAGCGCACGAGCATCGCTCGGTGATGCAACTCCTCCCTTTCATCGTGCAGGGATTCGTGACGCAGACTCAACTGGATGCAATCGTGGCGAACACGGAGTGGTATCTGGAGTGTGCACGTGTCAGCGAGCACACGGACTCCTCGCTTCTAGCCCTGAAACACAAGGGTAACAAGGTATTGATGGAAACCGGGGAAGGAAAGAAGGAGACGGAAAGGGGTTCAGAAGAATTGGGGAGGGGTAGTATGCGGAAGTAGCAGGGAAGGGATAGAAAGCGACAGGGAGGGGCGAAGAAACAGGGCGGGGAGTTAGGGTGAAATGGGGGGGGGGAGGAAAGGGAACCAGGGAGTGCTGGAAAAACAGGTGGGGAGGTGAGATAATCTAAAGGGATGGGTGTGATAAACAGGGAGGGTTGAAAAACAGGTATGGGAGGAAGGCTAAACGGACGGGGGTTTGGAGAGAACAATCTGGAAGGGGTGGTAAACAAGGAAGGGAAGGATGGTGAAATTAGTGGGTTGGGGTAATGGAACACAGGCAAGGGTGGAAAAACAAGGAGGGGTGGAAAACAGGGCGGGGTGGAAAAACAGGAAGGGGTGGAAAAACAGGGAGGGGAGGAAAAACAGGGCGAGGTTGGAAGAACATGGAGGGGTAAAAAAACAGGGAGGGGTGGAAAAACAGGGAGGGGTGGAAAAACAGGGAGGTGTGGAAAAACAGGGCCGGGTTGGAAGAATATGGAGGGGTCGAAAAACAGGGAGGGGAAAAACAGGGAGGGGTGGAAAAACCGGGAGGGGTGGAAAACAAGGAGGGGTGGAAAAACAGGGAGGGGTGGAAAAACAGGGCAGGGTTGGAAGAACATGGAGGGGTGAAAAAACAGGGAGGGGTGGAAAAACAGGGAGGGGTGGAAAAATCGGGAGGGGTGGAAAAACAAGGAGGGGTGGAAAAACAGGGAGGGGTGGAAAAATAGGGAGGGCACGTACAATAAAAGGGATAGGATGAAGTTAGAAAACCAGGGAGGACTGTAAAAAGACAATGAGAGAAGGAAGGCAAACCAGGGGGAATGGGTTTATAGAATTCAGGGGGGTTGGAAAAACTGACCAGATAGGTAGACAGGAATAGGCTCTTGTTGTGTATCACCAGCAGCCCATATACTCGGGAAGCTTAATTTTGCGTCTAACACGTTTGTGTTATGCCAATGTGCAGGATGTTGCATGGGCTTCGAGGCGCCTTCACACAGGTCTCTCAATGGAACATCATCAAGATGCACCTGGTCAGTCACTACGTGGACTCCATTTGCCGCAACAGGCTTCCAGAGCACTTCTGTGCGCAGCTATATGAGCATCTCCACATCGAGTACATAAGAAATCCTTACCGCAGCTCTAACAAGAGAACCGCAAATGCGCAAGTGGTTGAGAGCGAATTGAGTAGATTGTGCCTAGCGTTTCTAGCACCGGTGCTAGAGAGGAAGAACAGATATGACACTGCGATGGTTAAGGCACAGCGAACCGGGAATCGGATTTTGTCCCGCCGATGCTGGAGCCTCCACGTGCCTCATGAGCGCGTGGAAGTGCCCTATGTATACCCAAACACACCAAATCCTATGAGGGACGGCCCTCTAGGGGTGGCTATTGGCGCCGATCTCGAGTACCTACGAGCAGCGCTCGACGACGCGCCGGACTGCGATGACCGTGGCAGCGAGATCAAGAGCATCAATGTAAGCCCCACCGTTGTGCACCCCTCTCTCTGCTCACATGTCCATCTGAACAACAATGACTCATGCAATGTCCAATGGCTACCCTTTCTTTTCCCAATACAGGTGCATTGGGAGCTGGCCATGCCGGCCGCTGTGGATGCCCTTTACAGCCGCTTACCGCACTGCGTCCGAGCCTTGCCGATGCACCACGGATGAATGTGGTACTCTGACGTGGCCATCAAAGGGGATGGCCCACACGGCGAGGAGGAGTGGTACGCGAAGGTCCTGCTCCTGTTCCACGCCAAGATTCCTGGCATCAGCAGGGACTATGCATTCATTAAGTACTACCAAGCATAGCCAGCACTCGATAGCACAACCAAAAGTACTGCACTGCGTTGGGCCGCAATTCGCGATCGCTACAGGGTGATTGAGACAACGAGTATAAAGCGTGCAGTCCAGCTTGTCCAGCCGGACATATCGAACGAAAGATGGGTGGTTAATAGGTTCGCTTGGTGATGCTAGAGGTGGTGATGTAGCGAACAGTACGTTGATGTTTACATATTGCATTATACATAACGCGTTTTTATATGGCAGCCTGGTGCTTATTACATACTGCATTAAATAGAGGGATATCACATGTGACAACATAACGACCATAACGATATTCGAATTATGATTAGAAAACGTAGCTCTTGGTAGTGGTTGCATTCTTTAGCGGAGATTCTTGAACAAATCCAGCAACTTTTACAGTGCAAGTATTTGCCAGGTCGACAAGGACCGGCTGGCGAATCCGACTCGATATGCCAGCCAGCGCAATTTGCCCTGCTGGCTGATGAGGCTTTCGGAGCAGTGCCAGTGCTGTAAAGTTTGCTAAGCCCGATAAATTCGGTTTCCAGCCTAGATCCTGCTCATTTCTACAGTATCTCGAAGATTTCAGGCCATAATTCACCTATTCGCCGCAAGCAACACCTGTTCCCTCGCACAATCGGTGGGGGTGTGTTGCGGAATTAGACTATCGAAAAAGGGTGCGCTGGATAAAAACAAAGGTTTCGCATCATCCCCCGATATCCGGGGGAAGGCGCTACTGTATTACGCCAGACGCCCTGGCGTGGACAGCCGTTGCGTAAGAGGTTGTAATTCGGTCCAATCACAAACCAGGTGCCCCCACCCAAATTTTGCCTCGCTGTCCCAGGTAATCCGCGTTGCATGCCTATCTGGTATGCCAACGCTCCGGTGAGAGCGAAATCACCAGGTTGCGCCACGCAAGCCTGAAACAATAGCAACCAATCGCATGTTCTGCTATGAATTCTGTGTCTAGCTGGCCACTACCCTCATCATCTGGAAGACAATCGAGATTGTGAGGCATAGTCGAGCCGCAGTTCCCGCGTCGACACCTGACCATCTTCGGCTTGCTGCATCGCTGTCCTTTTGCACTGCGCGCACTGTTCGCCATCAACAAGCGGGAGAACTAACGATAAAAAAAAATCAAAATGACCGTTGCACCTGGCCAAAAACTGCCATAAACTGCAAGATTCAGCCCAATATTCATGTATACAGTTATGGCAGAAGGGGGTGGCAATGTGGTATGGGCAGGTGACTTGAAGCACAAAAGAGTTTCTCCAGACCAATCCAGCCCAGCACCAGAAGGGGTCATCCTCTCCTCTCCATTCTCAACAGCAGCTCCTCAAACCATTGTCCTTCCCCCTGGTGTGAGTGCGGGTGAGATCCTAGAGGAGCTTAGGAAGCGCAAGGCCATTGCTGACGAAACGGCTCAGAACACCAAAATCAAGATACCCACCTCTCTGTCCAATACGGAGGCTTTCGCTGTAAGACCTATACTTGGCCCCCTTTCCTGCATCTGTTTGCATGAAGTTGTTTTTTGTCTTCTATTTCACTCCCTCCCCCTCCTTTTTCAGAATAGCATTTTTTAAAACACATTATCTCCCGTCCCGTAATCAACACTCCCACGTCACCCATTAATGCACTCGCACGTGCCTTTTCCTATGTTTCCATAACCTGTTATTTACTTATGCAATTTACCCGACGCATTTCTGTCAGAAAAATGCACTGGAGCTTTACGTCGTTTCGATCACCGCGGGGCTTGCCTTGCTGATGGAGTTCTATCCGGAGTGGGAAACTTTCGTGCCGGGGCTCGTGAGGAAGTACGTGAAGAAAGGTGTGAACAAACACCTCTTCTACTACGTGGCAGGAGGCGACAAGGAAAAGGAGGACTTGGCGATGTCCAAGATATCCAACAAGCATCAGACAATGAACAAGGCCATCAAGTTGTATGGCTGCGGCGAGGGGGGTGGCGTCCCGAATGATAAGTGGCGCGAATTAGCCGAAGAGGGGATATTCCCCGACAAGGAGAGGACTCCTCAGGAGTGGACGAAGGATAACAAGCACGGTAAGCTTGTTATGTTGCCACCTATTGTCTATAGATGTTTTCTACCACATGTGTCCACATGCACATTTCGAGTTTTTGGCGTTATGCTAGTTATACACTTAATATCTTAATGTGTTGAAGCCTAAACCTTGTCTTACCACGGTTGGGTTTGCAGAGGGGTTGGGTCAAAGTGGCACTGCATGGCGCGAGGACGACCATTTGTGACACAGGGCTTGAACATGGCAGCGCTCAAGGGCTTTTGCAGCAGCAGGGCCACCACGTTCTTCCTGAAGATCCCTGCACTGGCCTACATCTGCCATGTAGTGAGTGCTTGTTGGGGTCACGTTTATACTCCACTTGGTATTTCTGAGCTTGACATTGACCAGCTTTTTGCTTTTTATGGCAGGTGGAATGGCCAATGGCCAACTACAAGGGCAGGGTTCCACCTAGCCTGGACACTGTGGAGCTCACCAACCGCCAGTGCATCCTTCGGAAGATTGGCGTGGTGGTTGAGTGGCTGAAGGAGACTCTGCAGAGAGAGCCCCAGACCTTCAAGGCGGACCACCCTCCTGGCTTTGAGATGCTGAACAAGGACGTTCGTATTGTGATAGAGGGGTGGGAGAGCAAATTTTTTCCTGCAGGATTGCCTAAGGTAAACGAGTGGCCCCCTGTTTAGTTTTGATGTAGTGCTGTGATTATTTTGTTTTAATATGTGCAAGCGACATGTTTTATACAATAATGCGACATTTTTCCGTGCATTTGTCATTTTACGCAACTTAAAAAAAAAACAGTATTCCGCATTTTAAATTAATTCGTAAATTAGCATAGCACGAGTACATTAAATCGTATTACATATATTTGTAATATATAATCAATATACAGAAAATCCACAATGACATTCAGAATCATGTTTGCTCATGAGTAACCAACAATAGTTACTGCATAACGCTATAACACCTTCTTGGTGAAATCAATAATGTAACGTAACCCGCCTTTGGGCGAAAAATACCAACCACAGATTGACTTCGCTCAAGTTTCCAGTAAACTGCCGAAACCCAGCAACTCATGCCTTTCACGACGGATTTCGCCAAGCGCGCAAATGACAGCAATCCGCGTGCCCCAAAAACTGGGGGATCAACTCCTCGCCAATTTCAGCCATGGTTGGCGAAAAGAGGGAGATTACGCGCGAAACCACGCCAGCACGGTAGCACCAATATTCGGCCATAACTCGAGCATTACTAACCAGTCGGAATTGGGGAAAAAAGGGCAGAACACCACTCCATTTATGGGCCAGCAGGTTTACCGCAGTTTCCCCCCCGTACCCCGCGCATTTAAGGCAAGGAACTGCCGCATTCTCCTTCAACACTTTTCCGATGCAGTAGGCTTTAGCATAGGTTCGGGCCGGGTAACCCGACCCGAATGCGACTTAGTGACAGGTCGGGTTGGTATCCCCGACAGGAAAAACTGACCCGTCGGGTTAGGTTTTTTCTAGATGAGTCGGGTTGACCCGTATCCGACATGTTGGGTTTGGGGTCAACCTGACCCAAAGTCGGGTCTTGCGTCGACCCGACGGGATCTGCGCGACCAAAATCACGCAGATCTGGAATTTTGACCATTTGGTAAGCCCGTCAACCCAAATTTTCTTTGGTAAGTTTCGCCCTAGCCCAAGTCAACATCCTACCTAGTTCCTTGTAGAATCAGAGGGCTACTTTAGCTAGTACTAGTGTGTCCTCACTTCCTTATGGCAAATTGTTCTAGCGGTTTAGGCTGATCTAGATCTTGTTTTTGATGGAGTCAAGTCAACACACACACACCCTAAGGGCATGGTGCAGTGGTTCCTTAGCCGTCCGGAACGACGTGGTTACAGCGTTGGCGAAATCCATCGGTGCCTCGCAAACGTTCCGCGGAAAATGGGGGGGTCAAGGCATCCGACCGGCAAAAGTCAAGTCCGAACTGCCACGTCTGGACACCCTCCTGGAAATTGGGCACATACACCCGCGCCGCGTCGCGAACTTGTGCGATATTGTGCGCGAAACAAATGGAAAAGCACGAACCAAAACCGGGTGACCGCGCCACAGCCGACCTCGAATTTGGAATCAAAGGCCCGAAATGCGGCTCAAGCGCAAATCCAGCAAGCCCAACCAACCAACAACCCAAATACAAAAGGCCAGCCTCTTCGAGCAGAAGTCACAACCCTTCCTACTCTGCAAAATGGCCTTTGTTACAAGGCGAAAGCGAACTCACCCAAAAGTTCGCCAACTCAGCGAACTGTAGATTTCGAGGTTGGATTTGTCCAACCAAAATCGTGCGCCTCGAACTGAACAATTCCTCGACCCCAAAATTGTACAGCTGCCTGTGAGTCACAGCACTACTCTAGAGCAGATGCCGAGAGCCAGCAAAGCATGGAAAGCGCCAGCGCAACCTAGAGATTAACTACTGCAGCTACTACAAGCGCCAGCAAAGACTACAATCTACATCTACAAGGTGACGAAGACGCCAACACTACTTGGAAAATGAAAACTACTTGTATAGTTAATTTCTATGCTTGTTTAGCTATTTCCTAGGAGAGACAGCAAGGCAAGGCTACTTGTAAATAATCATGAGCTTGCTTGCTTGTCTCCAGCTAGGATAGAAATGCCAAGGCGCCACGGGCGACCTTATCTAGGCGCCTTCAGACGTACCAAAGTGCCAAGAAAGCTTTCCTAGTATAAGTGTGCTCTCTTCTTTGTTTGAAGCTATCATATGATCAAGTGATTGTGCTAGCACTCTTTCTTCGAAGATCCCTCAACCTCTACTCCTACTAACAGCCCCAAAGCTGTTATATTTGGTCTCAGAGCCACGTTCCTGCATTGATTATTTTTTTCTAGAACGTCATGACGTCCGAGCAACCCCCTTCTCCTGACGATTGGGCGGCTTTTCTAGAGAATTACCGTGCCCAAATCGTTTCTGAAGTTCGTGAGAGCTTGCGAGCTGAGTTGCAAGCTACTATGGCTGCAGCCGGTGCGGTAGCACCGAATCCTCCTCCTGCTACGCCTTCTGGAGATAGTCAGCGCGCTAGACCGGCGATTCCCGATTTCTTCATCCCAGGCAAAAGTCAACCCGTTGTTAGTCGTTGGCTCTTTTTAGTGGAGCAGTACTTGACGTTGAGCCACGTTGCACCTTCCGAGTGGAGCCTTTGCCGGCACGTTACTTTGCGGCTCCGCAGTTGCTTGGTGGCAAGCTGCACACACCTCCATCACATCGTGGCAGCACTTCACGCAGGCGTTCACGATCGCCTTCCAACCGGTGAATCCGAGCATCAAGGCGCGTGATCGACTTGCGGCTCTCAAGCAGCTGAAATCCGTTCAAGAGTACGCTGCCAACTTCCGCGACATTGCCCAAGAAATCCCCGACCTCTCCGACGCTGAACGCATGGACCGCTTCAAGCATGGGTTGAAGCAGAATGTGCATATGGAGGTTGAGCTGAGGGACTGCAGGACACTTGAGGAAATGATCAGAGTCGTTGAACGATATGACTCAATTCAATTTGCTTACAAAGCAAGGTTTCCTCGCGCCCCGTTACTCCCTTTTGCTCCCTCCTATCAACCCTCTGCTTCAACAGGCTACGCTCAGCAAGAACCTGCTCCGATGGACCTGGATGTGATGGAGAAGAAGCGGAATCAGAACCCCTCCGTCGTCTGCTTCAAGTGCGGCAAGAAAGGTCACATCTGGCGATTCTGCCGCAGTCCTCCAAATTCAAAACCACTTCTTCCTACCCCTGGAAAAGGTGGTCACCAGTAAGTGCGGGGCGACTTTCTGGTGCAACCCCTAGCCCCATGATCGCTTCCCTTGAAAACCCTTCTCCCTCTAAACCCCTTTACCTCTCTATGACCATTCGAGGCCGAGTCCTTAAAGCCTTGATTGACAGTGGTGCCTCCTCTAATTTTATCTCTTCCTCACTAATCTCTGAATTATCCCTCCCTCTCCAACCAGACATAAAACCTCAGACAGTCTTACTTGCCAACGGGTCATCCCTCTCGTGTGGCCCTATTTCTTATCCCGTTAACTGCACCATCGGAACTTACAAGGACAAGCTCTACTTTCAGCAAGCCCCCTTGAAAGGTCACGATGTCATTCTTGGGAGAAACTGGCTTTCTGCCAAGAACCCGTCCATTGACTGGACCCATGACCATGTTACCATCAAGCATAACGGCACAGACATCATCCTACCTCAATTCCCTTCTTCCCCTTCCTTACCTACCTGCAATCTTCTTTCTGCAAGACAGATAAAGAAATCCCTTAAAGACCCCACTGCACAGTTCTTCCTTTGCTATCTGAACTGCAGGTCTGCTAACGTGGCACGTAGCGTGTCGTGCCACTCGCGGGGAGCCTGACGCAGGCCGTAGACCGGGCGCCTGAGAAGCCACTAGGTCCCAGGGGGGAAGGTACCAGTGAAGCCCTGTGGTCGGCGCAGGTAGACCTGCTCATGTAGGCTGCCCTGAAGAAAGGCAGTAGAGAAGTCGAGGGAGTGAAGCTCGTAGTCACGCTGTACTGCTACGTGTAGCAGCGCCCGAAGAGTGGTCATCTTCGGGGTCGGGGCGAAGGTCTGGAAGAAGTCAACCCCCTCGCGCTGACTGAAACCTCTAGCCACGTAGCGCGCCTTGAAGACAGGCGGCTCTCCAGGGGGGCGCTTCACCTTGAAGAGCCACCGACCATCGACTACGTTCACCCCAGGCGGAGGAACTGCGTCGACGTAAGTGCCGGTGGACCTCCAAGATGCCATCTCCTGCTCCATGGCAGCTATCCACTGAGAGGCCCAAGGTCCCGAGGTGGCCTCAGCGTAGGTGCGAGGGGTCGGGATGTCGAAGGCGTCTGGGTCACCCTCAGGGACTAAAAGCATTGAGCAGAGATGGGGAGCAGCCTCGGACAGGAAAGCCAGCTCGTACTGCCTGCCCTCTAGGACGTCACTGCCAAGGGCAGGAGCACCCCCGACGGACGGAGGATGGGCAGGGTCAGAGACCAGAGCGGTAGCGTAGTCAAGGCGGCGGGTAGAGGCGAAGTCAGCGACAGCAGCGACAAGCGCGTCAAGCCGCGAGACGGGAACAGCAGGGTCGGTAACAAGAGAGGCAAGGACCCGAGGGACAAGGGGACGAGCAGCACGGAGGTAGTCAGAGAACGGAGGAGGTGCAACAGCAAGGGACGAGGGAGGAGGGGACGGGAGGAGAGGAGGACGAGACGAGCGGGAACGGAGCAACATAGGGTGGGTGGGCAGGACAGGAGAGACGGGACGAGCACGGGAGGGACGACGAGCCCAAACGTGAGACGGAGGGGTAGGGTCAGGGGACAGCGGAGGAGACGTAGGAGGGGAACGAGGAGGAAGACGGGCCGGAGACGAGTCCGGCGGCGGGAAAACAGGACTGTAGACAGGAAGGTCAGCGGGCAGTGGGGAAGACTCCGGCGCGTGGTCCGGGGAGGGAAGGCCGAGTAGGCGGAGAGCGGAGACCGGCGGCGACGGCTGCTGCGGTGGCAACGACGGCTGGGCCGGAACTCTCGGACCAGCAGAGGCAGAACGACCGTCGGCAGAACACTCAACAGCAGCACCCCCAGAACCAACACCCCCAGAGCGAGAACCCCCTCCAACACCAGCGGCACCCCCAGAAGCCGTAGGACGAACACTCTCCTCCACACCAGCACCCCCAGGGGCCAAGAGCGGCAGCGGCAGTGGCAGCGACGACTGCGGCGGCGACGGCTGCGGCGGCGACGGCGATGGCGGCTGCAGCGGGCTCGGCGACTACGACAGGGCGGAGGCACCGGGGAAGGGGGACGTGACAGGGACAGACCGGGGGTACCACCAGAGTCAGCAGACTCCTCAACGGGGACAACCGACGGGAGGGGAGTGACGTGAGAGACACCAGACGGGGCAGGACGAGGCGGGAGAGGGGCAGGGGCTACCGGAGGAGAGGGAGCAAGGAACAGGGGGGGGGGAACTGGGAGACCTCGGTGAGGGAAGCGACGGTAAAAGGAGACGGACTCGTCAAAGGTAACGTCACAAGAGTGGAGGAAGCGGTGAGACGGCGGGTGATAGAAAAGCCAGTCAGACGAGTCCAGGGGGAAACCGAGGAAGACACAGGGGACAGTGTGGGCAGTGAGCTTGTCCGTGCCAGAGGCACGAACGTGAGCAAGGCAGCCCCAGACGTGGAACGCAGACGCGTCACCGGGGGACCCGGTCCAAAGAAGGGTCGGCGAAACCTGCGGCCGCTGGGAGCGTGGCCACAGGTTAAGCTGGTGAGCAGCGTAGCGAACAGCGAACGGCCACAGAAAATGGGGGGCATCGGCATGGATCATGGAGGTGCGGGCGACCTCCATGACCAAGCCGATGCGGCGCTCAGCAACCCCATTCTGCTGTGGCGAGTCCGGCAAGGTGTACGACTGGGTGATGCCCTCCGCACGACAGAACTGTCCAAGCCGACCAGAGGCGAACTCGCCGCCACAGTCGGAGTGGAGACACAACACGGGGAGACCGCGGTGGAGACGCGCAGCTACAACCCACGGGAGAAGAACGTCGGGCACGTCGGCCTTCCGCTCCAGGGGAAACACCGTGGTGTAGCGCGTGTAGTCGTCGACGAGCACAAGGAAGTAGCGCTCACCGCGCGGTCCGGGGATGGGGGCAGGGCCCCAAACGTCCAGGTGCAGGGTCTGAAGGGGGGCAGTAGCCGGGCGCAGCGAGGAGGAGTGAGGGGCACGGCGGAGCCGGCCCACGACGCAAGGCGTGCACGGTGGCGCACTCGAGGGAGGAAGGGCGGGAAGTGACACAGGGAGACCTAAGACAAGGCCGTGCTGGGACATGTGACGCAGACGAGGGAGAGCAGGGTGACCTCAGCGGTGGTGCCAGAGAAGGGACGGGTGAGTGAGAGAACGACACGAGCAAGCTGCAGCAACCTGGGAGGACGCACCAGCCGGAGGGGAAGCGGTGTCTAGGGTAAACAGACCGGACACCGGGTCCCTGGGGAACGTCGCAAGGGGGGAACCTGAGACAGCCTCAGAACAGACAGCGAACCGCTCGTGCCCGGGGAACGTGGTGGTGACGCCGAGGTCCTGGAGACAGCCGACACCAACTAGGTTCCTCGAGAATGAGGGAACGTGGAGGCCTGTAAGGGAGCCCGAGGGAACTGCTGGACAGGGAAGGGACGTAGAACTGCGAGCGACGACAAGACCCACAGAGGGGTCGGCGAGAGAGACGACAGCTGGCGTAGCAAGCGGCGTAAGTGCGGAACGGTCGCGGAAGAAGCAGGAAGAAGCACCGGAGTCGAGAGTGAAGGACAGCGCAGCAGTGGCAGGGGCGGGGAACGGAGCCGGTGCAGAGACGAGGCTAGACAAACTAGGCAGTCCTACGCCTGACGCAGCACGGGAGGCTAGGCTACACAACGGTGCAACACCTAAACTAGAGAACACAGCATAATAAGATCCAGCAACACTAGCAGCATCAGAATACATGGCATGCAAAGCAGCACCTATCTGATCCATGTCTAACTCAAAGATCGGCACGCCCTGGCAGAGCAGGCTGTGCCATTCAGGGAGGTCCGGGCCGGGCCAAAGCGACGACGAAACAGATCGTCGAGGCGGCGGAAACAGCGGGCAGTCGGGTGCGGGCGGCAGCACAGAGTGCCGCGAAGGGGCCCGGTCTGAAGCTGGTACTGACAGGTGACAGCACCGGAGCCGCTGGTAGACGCCAAGCTGCGCGGGCCGCCACCACTGCCACCACCCCCTAAGGAGCCGGGCCAACCAGGCGGGAGGCGAGCCCACTGCTGCGGGGGCTGCGGCTGGGACGGCGGCTGCTGCTGGGACGGCGGCTGCGGCGCAGGCTGCTCCTGCTGCGGCTGGGGCTGCTGCTCCTGACCACCAATGCTAGTCCCCCCAGACGGACTACTCTCACGACCACCAGCACCAGTACCTGCACCACCACCCCTACCACCCTGGCGACCACGGCCACCGCGACGCGAGCGCTGCTGCGGGTGGACCGCAGCAGCCGTCTCGGTGAGAGGGGTCGCCGTGGCGACTGCAGCCGAAACGTCAGTGAACGAGCACTGGGAGGGGGCACAGCCGTGAAAGATAGAGACTGCCGGCGCACCACTCGACTGAGCGATAGTGCGCTGGCGAGTCTCGATCTCGGTGAGGGTATCGACAAAGGCAGTGAGAGTGAGGTCAGCCAGGTGCAGGCTAAGGAAGTGATCGCGAGCTCTAGGGAGGCGGTCTGGCAGGCGCATGGCGATAAAATAGAGCGTCATGCAGAAAGGGGGGGGGAGCGCAGTGAGCTGGGCAGCAGTGCTGGCAGTGCGATAGCGGGTCTCTAGAGCACGCAGGTGAGTGGCAAAGTCTGCGACGGTAGGGAAAGCTGCAAGGTCTAGGAAAAGCATAAGGAAGAGCAGGCGACCAGCAGAAGCAAACGCGGGTGTGGAATAGCGGGCAATAACAGCGTCTAAGTAAGCTTTGGCCGTCTCAATAGTAGCAAAACGCGAGCGCTCAGAGACAGGGAGGGCATGGCTTATGGCGACCTGAGCAACTGCATCGCGGGAGTCCCAGACCGCACGGGCAAGCGCAGCAGTAGAGAAGGTCTCACGGTCATCAGAGGAGGGATCAGCAGGGAGGGGGGCAGGTACAGGGGGGCGGGGGAGCAAGCCGTCAACATGGACAACCAAAGAGTGGCCATCCTGACGCTGACATGTAAGGTGGCGGCGGAGATCGGAGAGCCAGGCGGCGAAGTCAACCGCATGGCCCTCGGCGTCCAGTCGGAGCACGAAGTCTGCCATCGTGCAGGGTCAGCGGCACAGCTCCACAGGAACACAGCTACAGCCCCTCCAGCACAGTGGCCACGAAGCGCCTCAGCACGGGCGAGCGGAGGAGACGGAGCCCGAGGCGGCACAGCAGGACGAGCCGGGGCGAAAGGGCCAGGCAGGTACGGTGGGGCCAGGCAGGCGCGACAGGGCCAGGCAGGCGCGGCGAGCCAGTCAGGGGCGGCGGGGCCAGGAGGCACGGCGGGGCCAGAAGGCGCGGCGGGGCCAAGCAGGTGCGGCGGGGCCAGGTAGGCGCGACAGGGCCAGGCAGGCGCGGCGGGCCAGTCAGGGGCGGCGGGGCCAGGAGGCATGGCGGGGCCAGAAGGTGCGGCGGGGCCAGGCAGGTGCGGCGGGGCCAGGTAGGCGCGGCAGGGCCAGGCAGGCGCGGCGCGCCAGTCAGGGGCGGCGGGGCCAGGAGGCACGGCGGGGCCGGAAGGCGCGGCGGGGCCAGGCAGGTGCGGCGGGGCCAGGTAGGCGCGGGAGGGCCAGGCAGGCGCGGCGGGCCAGTCAGGGGCGGCGGGGCCAGGAGGCGCTGCAGGGCCAGGCAGGCGCGGCGGAGCCAGGCAGTGCGGCGGGGCCAGGCAGGCACGAGGGGCCCAGGAGGGGCGCGACGGGCTAGGAGGCGCGCTAGGGGCCCGGGAGGGGCGCGACGGGCTAGGAGGCGCGAGAGGGGCCCAGGAGGGGCGTGACGGGCTAGGTGGCGCGCCAGGGGCCCAGGAGGGGCGTGACGGGCTAGGAGGCGCGATAGGGGCCCAGGAGGGGCGCGACGGGCTAGGAGGCGCGAGTGGGGCCCAGGAGGGGCGCGACGGGCTAGGAGGCGCGATAGGGGCCCAGGAGGGACGCGACGGGCTAGGAGGCGCGGCAGGGGCCCAGGAGGGGCGCTACGGGGCCTAGGTGGGGGCGGCGCGACGGGGCCTAGGTGAAAGCGCGACGGGGCCTAGGAGGAACGGGCGGAAGGGGTAGGTGGGGGGGGTCGAACCTACGGGTGATACCATGTCGAGAAGAAAACTGAATATTTGAATAGAGGGGGAGAACAAGGGTATATACTTAAGAGTGTTGTACCCTCTAAGAGGTGACCCTATACAGGCTATACAAATATGAGTTATACATATATTTGACACCTCTACCCACCTAGCTTCTTTTAACAACTCCAATATATAATAAATTTTCATCATCAAATGCTCCGCAACCCTAAGATGATCTCGTCGCCTCTTGTTTTTTTTTGCCTGACAAAACGTGCCTCACCCAAAACCCGACCCTGAAAAACAGCGTTCTCACTTGGGCGACCTGAACAATCTGAAGCCCTCATACATCCCCTTTGCTGGAAGCAGGATGACAGGCTTGCCATTCCACTCAGGCTTTTGTGCCAGACATACCGTATTCTCCCGGATACAGTACCCGCCGGATTTAAGCTCCCATAGGTGGCTTGAGCGGGTATGGGTGTTTAATTAAACTGGATCTAGTTACCACCCTACTTTTGGGCTTGAAAACAATTGAACACCCCCGCCACTTAGAATCCTTATTTCGACAGGGAACAACAGAATTTGCCGTGCGTAAACGTGAGGGCGAGTGGGGGAAACGAGCTGGTGGTCAACCCGAATGTGTCGGAACGGAAAAAAAAAATGTCGAAACCTCAAAATCCAAATTGTTCATTCTCGACTCTCGCACCCTCCCGCTAAAACAAACCTCCGCTGCCGCCCACTGATTGGAGGCAGTAAGGACGAGGCCTGCAGCACTCGTTGATTGGCTGATTTGCCAGCCTCGTCCTTGACTTGACTAGTTTAGCCGACGATGTGGCAAGCAGAAGGGCCACACTGTAGGGTACGCGATGAGGACACGAGATGTTGACATGTGACACAAAACAAAGTGGTGTAACATGCACAACTATTTTGGAATTGAAAAACGCACTTGCACGTTCCATAGGACCATGGTCTTATATTTTTTTTGCATTTAATTCCACCTACCCCAAATTTTTCATGAATTTTTATTAGCTCCCTAGGGTACTATATCCGGGAGAAAACGGTACACATTTTCTGCCATAAATCTTTGAAGAGAATATGGCAGCATGCTGTCCTGACTCTACCCACTGGGCTGGACCATGCCAGTCCCCCAAGTGTCGGATACGGGCAACCGACGGCAATAATAACGGCAACGCGCCAGCCAGCTGCAGCAATGGCGGACTCAGAGTAGCGGTAGGAATTAAGGAGAGAAGGCGGCTGCAATAACAGTGATGTTGTAGTACAACACGAGCGTCATAGTGGTGTTGAAGTTGAAAGTGGCACCAGGAGGGATTATCACCGAGTCCTCAGGTGCACCCAGGGGAGGGAGTACCTGCCAAGAGGAATTGGAATGGAGGAGTTGAGAGACAGAATGGCAGTTGATGATTAGGTGGAGTTGGGGAAAATTGGAGGGAGGGCAGTGTGTGTGAGAGAGAGGAGCGAGGGAGGGAGGGAGGAAGGGAGGGACGAATGTCAAGAGGAGGGGGAAAGATCAAAAGAGAAAGGAGAGAGCAGGAGGGAAACATGCAGATGGATACCAAGCAGGGGAAGGAGCAAGTGAGAGGGCCTGGCAAGGAGTAAGACACTCGCCCATCTCCAAGATGACAATCTGCTCACACAATGGCGATGTGCGAGGCACGGCACGGAGGGATCTTACCCTGAACTGATAATTTTCTTTACTGTGTTTATTAGCTATGCCATATCCAATGAACTGCAGGCGGGGCATGAGGAAGTAGGGGCGAAATCTGCCATTGTAACTAAAGAAGTTGATGCTCAGGCGAGAGATGGCCCGCTGCTGACACGTGTTGGTCAGAATGACCTGAGAAGGCGTGGGAAGAGGGAAGGAGGGAGGAGGGCAACGGGAGGGGAGGGGCGGATGGGCAAGGAGAAGTGATGTGGGGAGGCAAGGGGATGGAAAGCAGAAGCTGAGGGAAAAATGAGGCATCAATTGGATGCGAGGTTGAAGGAGAGAGTTCATTCGAAGGGAGAGCAAGGGTGGGAGAGCATTATGAAGAAACAAATATACGAACAGAAGGTAGTAGGTAAGATGCGAGAAAGGCGGAGTGCGGAGGGCGGAGGGCGGAGGAAGACCTCATAAGGAAACAAGCGATCCACGATGGGAACCTGGTCATAGAGGAATGTCGTCACCACCACTGCTGTTTCAGCGCTGCCGTCCCTGCACTCTGCACGGCAGTGGGGTGGATATGGGGAGATGGGCGAGGGGATATAGGAGATATGGGAATATCGGAGTAAAGGGGGTTGGGTCATGCAGATACCGCACAAGAGCATGTGGGAAGAGGGCACAGAAAAAGACAGAAGAGCGGAAGTGAGGGCAAGGGCATTGGGGAAGGGGGGAAGGGGGAAGGGGAGAGGGGAGCAGGGAGAGGGGCTAAGGAGTGTGGGAGGCTATTGGCTTGAGGCTTCTGCCGGCCACCTGCGGGCAAAGTTGGTGGTTGTGATGGTGCTGCCACAACCGCCCCAGCACCCGAGGCTAGAACCCGATGGACGGGACGAGAGGACCCGGAGGCGCTGGCCAGTGTTGCCGTCCCCACCTGCAGCTGCATACTGCTCAGCCCCTCCCACACACTGCTGCTGTCACTGTCACCGTCAGCAACAACTGCTCCCTCATCTGCAGCAGCAGGAAGGGCAACAGCAGGAGGGGCAGGAAAAGCAGCAGCAGCAGCAGTGCAATGGAGGTCCGTACCATCACTAGAGCCTTTGTTGCTCGCTTCTCTCCCCTCCCTCCCCTTCACCCGCCCTCAGCATCTGTCCCATCCCTTCCAGCTGCCTCACCCCCACCCTCCCTTCTGCCCCCACTGCTTTTTCCACAACAAACCCAAAGTCCCCCCCTACGCCCTCTAACATCCCCCGACCTGGCGCTTCCCCCCCCAAAGGTGCCTCCCCTGCCGTCCCCGCCAGCATCAGCACCATTGCCAGAGTAAGGCAAGGCAGTGCGGGGAAAAGCGCGCGGTGGGAGAGAGCGAGCACCATGGTCAAGAGGGAGAACGAGCGCGCGGAAAGGGGCGGCTGAGATGGCGCAAGTCTGCGCGGAGCAGCGGGCGGTGGGCTGCGAGGCGGCGCCAGATGAGTGGCGGGACTCGCGGAGTGGGTGAGAGCGGACGATGCTGCCACTGCGACTTGCATCCCCAGTAAGGCACGGGTTCGCTCCTCGGCCGCCAGAAGTGACTCTTTCCGCATGGAAGCTCGGTTTTGGATGTTTGAGCTTCAAGCTGCAAGGTGGGGAGAGAGGGAGTGAGGGGCTGTGTTGCTCCCTATGAGATGCGGCCAGGGGGTGAATGGCCTGGCTGGGGGTGAACGGCTGGCCAGGGAAGGACCGCGGATGTGGGAAGGGAGGGTGTGTGTGATGGGTAGAATTGCTCACTCTGAGCTGCCACGAAACCATGGGTGGGGACGGGAGTGAAGGGCATGCTTGAGGTGAGCAGTCTGAGCATCGGTGGGCGGTCTGAGCATCTGTGAGCAGTCTGAGCATCGGTGGGCGGTCTGAGCATCTGTGAGCAGTCTGAGCATCGGTGGGCGGTCTGAGCATCTGTGAGCAGTCTGAGCATCGGTGGGCGGTCTGAGCATCTGTGAGCAGTCTGAGCATCGGTGGGCGGTCTGAGCATCTGTGAGCAGTCTGAGCATCGGTGGGCGGTCTGAGCATCTGTGAGCAGTCTGAGCATCGGTGGGCGGTCTGAGCATCTGTGAGCAGTCTGAGCATCGGTGGGCGGTCTGAGCATCTGTGAGCAGTCTGAGCATCGCGAGGACAAGTGGGGATGTGTGACCTGCCAAGGAAGGAACGACCAGTGGAGACGGGAGAGACCGAGTGGAACAGCAGTGCACACTTGGGGCAGCTTCCGGGGGGGAGCAAGGAGGTGTGGGATGGAGGCGACAGGGTTTCAAGGCAGCGGGGTTCACGCAAGGCACCGCAGATCCCAGTGGGGGGAGGTTGGCATGCCAAGGGGGGAATGACCTGGGGTGGGGAGAGATAGGGACTGAGGTGCATGGGTGCAGTCAAGGGGCGTACCATTTTGCGAAGGAAACGAAAGATTTGTATGGAACGGATGCAGGAACGAGGAATCAGAAGTAGGATGAAGCAAAACGGAGGAAAAACGGAATGAAGGTCAGAAAGCGGAAAAAGTGCCCATGGAAAAGCAGGAACGCCCAACTCTCTGCCTCCTAATTGCGTTGCTCTCTCCCCCCTAATCGCCTGAAACTTTGAACGATCTACCAGCATTGTCGAAATGAGTTGCAGCTGCTCAAATCGACCTTGCTGCTACGTCGAAATGGGCCCTTAAAGCCATCGCACAGAATGGTTGAAATCAACTTCAAAATTCTTGCAGTTGAATTCGTCAAACGACAGGGTTACCCTTTAAAGGTGACGACACCCTCGCCACCCGCAGAAATGAGAGAGCTGTGCTGTGAAGCTGCTGACTGGCCGGATCTAAAGGGGTTGGCATTCGCCACCAACCTCGCACAAGCAACTGTTCACAGCTCCGCACACCACTCTGTACCAAAGGGAATGGGTCAAAACGAGGTTACCAGAGGGGCGCAGTGGAATTGCACCTTCACATCTCAAGTACAGGGAGGGGGGGAGGGATAGCAGGATGGCGGAAGGGGGAGGGAATGGGGGTGGCGCCCTGCTCCACGCGGCGACGGGCTACGTTCTGCCCATCCGCGGGGCAAGGGTGAGGCGCCCTGCTTCACGCGGCAAGTCCGCTACCCCGGCGCACCGACCGATGCCCTCCCGCATGGAGTCCACTCAACCCAAGCCCGCCAAGAACGAGACGCCCTCACGCCTATCCTGCGCAGCCCTCGCGCGCAGCCCGCCATGCCCTCACTCACGCCAAGCCGTGCACGCCAGTCCTTGCGCCGAGCGCGGACTGCCCTCGCGACTAGGCCTGACCGTAAACGCGCCTATCCCGCATTCCCCGCTGCGCCCACCTGGCTTTGCCCGCCAGCCCGTTGAGATAGGGCCGTAGGGAACTCGGGTGACCGACCGGATGGGGGACACAGGGCGAGGGAGAGCGCAATATATTTTGACAATTCTAAAAAACGAAAGAGGGTGGGGGAGATAGGGAGCGCTGGGGGTGGCAAGAGGGGGAAACAGGCAATGTGGGGCGACGGCGGAATGTGGGGATATGAGCGCGGGCGGAACATGGGGATGGTTGCGCGAGGGCGGAATGTGGGGATGGTTGCGCGAGGGCGGGATGGGGACCTTGGAGTGCGCTAGTAATGCTGGACATCCGCCGGTGGTTTTTTCGCCGCGCGCAGGTTTTCCTGATGGGGCTGTGCTCGGCGGACGTCACCTGTGCGTGACTCGCGGCCTGACGGATGCACCGTGCTACAGCACCTGCCGCTATTCCCCGTTGGCGTGCCTGTTGGATTGCTGGTACTTCCTTCTGCTGCCGCATTGGGGGTACTTTCAGATACGACCTAGTAGTTAGGAAATGGGCTGTAGTCCTAACCGTCCTAGCACCAAGGTCAAAATAAATGATGTGGCTTCCGCATACCTTGGCAGAAGGCTATCGAGGAGGATGTCGGAAGACGAAATCCTTCACAAAACCGAACCATAGCTATCCTCGCTACTAAATATTCATTTTTGCATCCAGGAAAATTGTAACACAAGTTCCCAGCAGTTTCCACAGTGCATACATGTTCATTCCAACCAAAAAAAAATTGGTCACCACCTAAGCAACCCCTTGACGTTTTGCATGTTGAGCTTTGGTAATTAAATTTTCGTTCAATGATTGACAAGCATTGCGTGGGTGGCATAAGGATGGCGATCAGCAGCATGCCAAAAGAACTGAGTGCCCCCCTATGGTCTCGTGCACTCACCTACTGGTTGCAGCACCGTGAACCTTCCCCTTCCCCTGCTCATCCCATCATCTCTGCGCACACACTATGCACTACCATATTGGTGCTCTGAACACTTGATGCATAGATGATGATACACTGCTGCATACATGGTGCTACCCATTCATGTAGACATGACATAACATGAGAATGCAAATGGTACTACTCTTGTATACATGAAATTCACATTGGTGTACACATGAGCTCGAACACCCTCCTACTGATGGCAGCACCAACAGCCTTCCCCTTCACGTGTACGCCACACAGCAACCGCTCCTGCGCCTCCCTGTCACCCTCCTGCCATGAAAGTCAAAGATCCATGGGTGGGGGATGACGCGAGGCAAGAGGGAGCGCAGATGAGAAGATTCGAGGAGGTGCGTGGGGGGCATGTGATGAGGGAAGAGGGGAAAAAGGGGGAACGGGCAGATGGGAGGGAGCCAGGTATCACCCGCAGCCTTGCCCTACACGTGCACTTTGCTACACAGCAGCCGCTCCTCTGCCTCCCTGCCGCCCTGCTGGCATCAGAGTGAGAGGCAACAAGGAGGGGGTTGAGTGGGGAGCACGGGGTGGGGGATGAAGGGAGACAATAGGGATGGTAGTGAGTAGGAGCGAGGCAGCACCGACCACCCTCTTCTTCACGTGCACGCCACCCAGCAGCCTCTCATGCGCCTCTCGTACGCCTCTCGTGTGCCTCTCGTGCGCCTCTCGTGTGCCTCTCGTGTGCCTCTCGTGCGCCTCCCTCTCACCCTCCTGAGCATGTGGGTGAGACGCAAGTGCCCACTAAGAACGGGTTTAGTGAGGGGCATGAGACTAAGAACAAGGGGAGATAAGAGAAAGGGCAAGCCGAGTCATCTGGGTGCAGACGAGTCAGCTGGGTGCAGGGGGGGGGCAGGAGAGGGGCAAGTGGACGAGATGATGGATGATAAACGGATAACATAAGGAGGGTGCACCAACACACTTAGCAAACAGAAAACTAGCGAACAGTCAGCAAGGCACCATTAGTTGCAATAAGAGCAGCAAGCAGAGAAGAACAAGGAAGGCAAGCCACACCAGAAAGGCATAGGCAGAGTGGAGGGTGTGCAGGGAGGGGTAGCGGTGCAGGATGGCAGAGGCCATGTCCACTGTCAGGCCCCGTATCTGGTGGCACAAGGGAGTAGGGTGCGGTATGAGCGGGTAGGGTGTGGTATGCGGTGGTAGGATGTGGCATCGGCCTTCTCCACGCATAGTGTCCGGGGAGGGGCAGCGGCGCAAAATGGCAGAGGCCATGGTGAATGTTTGACCGTGCAGCTGGGAGGACAAGGCAACACGA
Source organism: Closterium sp. NIES-67 (assembly GCA_027943415.1). Lineage (NCBI taxonomy): Eukaryota > Viridiplantae > Streptophyta > Zygnematophyceae > Desmidiales > Closteriaceae > Closterium > Closterium sp. NIES-67. The sequence goes on from BQMB01001095.1 coordinate 34,124, forward strand.
CAAGGGGGGATACGAGTGGCAGTGTGGGTGGTAATGGGGAGTCTTTCAGCTAGGATGCCAGAGGCCTCGCACTGCAGCAGCGTGTGTCCAGTTGGACCAAACACGAACAACTCACCTTCAGCAGCAAGTGAAGGAGCAGCAAACGCACCTGCAGGCATCTGCTGCCAACCAACCTGCAGCAGCATGTGGCCGAACACATCCTCGACCGCAGCAGACACACCTGCCGCAGCAGCAGGTGAGTGAAGGTGCAGCAAACGCACCTGCAGCAGCAAGTGGCCGAAGACATCCCTGACTGTGAGGGACTGCGAGGAGCGACAAGCTTCTACAAATTAGTCAAACGTGATGCAGCAGACACGAAAGGGGAGAGGAGATGGCAGGGCATTGGGCAGCTGGGGCGGAGGAGAGAGTGCACGATGGAGTGGAGCTGTCCGAAGGGTATGGGAGAGGTGGTTGCATACGTGGGTGATGGCACGTGTGAGGTGCTCGTAGTGCCGGCGGGTATGCGCGATGCACGTCGTGTGGTGCACATCAAAGCCGTCGTGTGGTGCACATCAAAGGCGTCATTCATGCGCTAGTGTTTGTACGGAGCTGGTGGGGAGAGAGGGCAAGGGAAAAGGAGGGAGAGGATAGGGGGAGAGAGGAAAGCGAAAAGAATACAGGGAGAGTGGGCAATGTATGCAATGTGGGGCGCGTCAAAGCCGTCCTGCACTAGCGTCTACACAGACCTGGCGGGGGGAGAAAGGGAAAACAGAGGGGGGTTGGGGGAGAGCAAAGTGGGGGAGAAGAGAGATTTGGAAGAGGAGAGAGAGTGGAGAGCAAACGGAAGATAGGCAGTGCGTGCGATGCATGCTGTATGATGCATGTTGTGTGCTGCATGCTGTGTGATGCATGCTGTGTGATGCATGCCATGTGATGCATGCCATGTGATGCATGCCGTGTGATGCATGCCGTGTGATGCATGCCATGTGATGCATGCCGTGTGATGCATGACGTGTGATGCATGCTGTGTGCTGCATGCTGTGTGATGCATGCTGTGTGATGCATGTTGTGTGCTGCATGCTGTGTGAGGCATGCTGTGTGATGCATGCCGTATGATGCATGCCGTGTGATGCATGTTGTGTGATGCATGCCATTTGATGCATGCTATGTGATGCATGCTGTGTGCTGCATGATGTGTGATGCATGCTGTGTGATGCATGTTGTGTGCTGCATGCTGTGCGATGCATGCTGTGGGATGCATGCTGTTTGATGCATGCCGTGTGATGCACTTCAAAACTGTCATGTGCAAGTGTTTGGGCGGACCTGATGCTGGTGTGAGGCGGTTACATGAAAGGCAGGGATGAGAGAAAAAGGGGGGTGAGGAGGGCAGGAGGAATGAAAAGCAAGAGACATGCATGCCGTGTGATGCATGCCGTGTGACACATGTGGGAGGTGGGAGGGCTAGGGAAGGGAAGGGAGAGGAAAACGATATTTTGAGTGATTTATGTGGGGCGGTGTGTGTTGAAACCTCCATGACTCATGAATGAGAACATCAGACTGCATTCAGCCACAACTGGTGCCGCCTCACCCTCCAATGCTCTTGAGTGCCCTTACCAAAGGTCCTGCATCCATCCAAACCCTTTCCAAAGTCTTCGCCTTCTAATCACCCAATCTTAGTTTAGCTTAGGGTTGCTTTTCATTCAACTGTTTTCTATCATGCGAGTGCGGTTGCTGCCTTGCCACTTACATACAAAGTGCATGTAAGATGATTCCGTGTCCGTGCTACTTTATGCTACCATGTTCCATTCCAAAAGCGCGAGTCTCCGCCATGCACCGTGCAGAGATGCATAAGCTCACAGAACGAGATGGAGAAGGGGACAACGCACGCCGTGCGCATGCTCTCAGTGCCGTTGCTGGTGTCCAGATTTCCCTCAACCACGTAGATTGGGCAGCAGGCGTTGAAGAGTGCAAGAAGGGTGGTTTCGGACCTTTGAAACACATTGTAAGGAAGGCGACGGGCGGAGAGTGCAAGGCAAGAGGCCATGTGTGAAAGGATAGAGAAGAGGAAGCTCGCACGAGCCGAAGATAGGGATTGGGTGAATTGTTGGTTTTGGAATAATATTATCGGAAAAGAAGACGGGACTGCAAGTGAAATGACACCCAAAGCTGTGAGTCTGCCAGTGGGAATAAAGCGTGCTGCTGAAAGTGGCCAGACATGCATGGCTGGGCTCTGTGTAGCCCAAGAGGCCCTTTTTAAGGTGCCTCTGAAAAGGACATGCTGCTGAAAGTGGGGGAGGGCGTACATGCATGTCTACTACAGTCTAAGGGATGCAGGCCGTAGTTTATTAGACCAACTTCGGGTTGGGTTTGGTCGCGTTGGTCTCCTAAATCGCTCAGATTGGGTTTGGTCGCGTTGGATTTGGTCGACATCGACCTGACGGGATCTGCGCGACCGAAATCGCTCATATATGGAATTTCTACCATTTATTAAGCCCGTCAACCCGAAACTTCTTTGGTAACCTTCTTCCTAGCCTAAGTCAACATCCTACCTAGTTCCTTGCAGAAGCAGAGGGCTACTTTAGCTAGTACTAGTGTGTCCACCCTTCCTTATGGCAGATTGTTCTAGCGGTTTAGGCTGATCTGGATCTTGTTTTTGATGGAGTCGAGTCAACACACACACCCTAAACTCAGAAAATCGCGAACACCTCCAACCCAAGCGAATGTACGTCAGCACCCCCTGCCACTCAAGTTTTCGCCAACACCCCCAAACCACTCGAATTTTCGCCAACACTCCAAACCAGCCGAATTTTCGCCAACACCCCAAACCACTCAAATTTTCGCCAACACCCCCAAACCACTCAAATTTTCGCCAACACCCCAAACCACTCGAATTTTCGCCAACGCCCCGACCCACACGAATTTCGCCAAAGCCTCCAACCACTCGATTTTTCGTCAACACCCCAAACAAACCAAAATCTTGCACGCACCCCCCAACTTGCCGATTTTTGCCAACACCCCAACCACATGGAATACGTAGCCAATCTTAAAATTAGGAGGAAAACAACGCTTGTCACATAGATCGTTATAACGTAGGCTGCTCTGGATGATGCCCTTAAAAAAGGACGCGTCTCCGTACCCGTGGTCGTGTCGGGTCGACCCGACCCGCCTGCGGGTCAGGTATGACCGGACCTGTTTTCGTCGGGTCAGGTTGGAAGAACCCTAGGGTTGACCCGACCTGACCCGATTCGACCCGACCCGAATCCGACCTCGGGTCAGCCAAGTCGGGTACGGGTCGGGTCGGGTCTGGTAGATGCTCAAGCCTAGCTTCTCATGTGTTCTACTTCGTAGTCTCTCAAGTGTTCAGTTAGATCTGCGTATTACGTGATAAACTTTGCTAATGAACGACACTGACCTCGACTGCAACATCCTCACAAACTCTTGGAAAACCCAACCGATTTGACAGGGTTACCTTAGCCACCTACGAAAGGCAATGAAAACAATTGTGTCTTCGTGATTGGTCTAACGACACCGGCCACCCGTCTCCAGTCACCACACCTCGCCCTGGCAATGCGGAAACCTAAGTTTTTCTATTGCCTCCCACGACCCACAAGGAGGCGGCATGAGGCCCAGGCCGGCATAACTAGGTCAGGCTGTTGAAAGTAGTTGAGGAGCCTAGTAGCTATTCATAAGAAATGTCGAGAGGTTCTAGCTAGGGAGGAAAGTTACGAGAGGAAAGAGACAGAAGTAGGAAAGAGAGAGAGGAACAAGAAGGGGGGGTTGTCCTCTCTATAGTAGGATCCAGAATTGATAGAACACCTAACCTACCAAGGCTACACAACTATGCACAAATAATATATGTAAGTTGACACACCCCCTAGGCTTGGTAGGCGCTAGCACACCACACACGCAACACCCCCAAACCCTTGCACCCCCATGTCCTGCAGCAGCTGTGGCGTCTACCAGCGGATCGACCCCTCGGCAATCGAGGCGGCAATGTCAGCGGCGGGTCGCAGTGGCGGCGGCGGCGTCGGCGGCAGGGCCTGCAGCACTTGCAGCAGTGGGGGCGTCGTCGAGGCACCCGGCGGTGGCGGCGGCACACGAGGCACCCGGCGGCGTGGCACACACTGTGACATCGGGGGGGAGGATGGCACGAGACCGCCAGCAGCTGCGATGGGGAGGAGGGGGAAATGCAGAGGAGGGGGGCGAGTCTTCAGCGAGGCGCCGTGGCTGGCGCGGCGCTGGCTGGCATCCGGGCAAGTTGGTGGGCGCTAAAACCGTGCGCTGGCCGCGGCCGTCCGTGCGCTGGCGCATCGAAGCTGCCATGGCAGCACGACGACGCCACGGTAGCACGACGAGGCCGCCGCGGCAGCGCGGCGAGGCCGCCACGGCTGCTTGACAAGGCCGCCACGCGTCGCAGCCGCCATGACAGCAGGACGTGGCCGCCACGGCCATGTATCGAGACCGCCACGGCAGCACAACGAGGCCGCCGTGACAACTTGACGAGGCCCACGCGACAACTCGACGAGGCTGCCACGGCGGCGCGAAAGTGAGAGGAGAGGGGAGAGTATGCGACGGAAGCGTGAATAGGAGGCTCAGCAGGATCTTCCTGCTCTGAATGTCAACTTATACATATATTGTTATGTAGAAGTTATAGGCTAGATAGGGTATGTTCTTAGTGGGTACAACCCAAACGCTATATCTCCCCTGTTCTCCCTTCCTTTAATGATTCTTTCTAGTCTGAACATGGTATCACGAGTAGGTAGGTCCACCCACCCGCTTCCGCCCCGTGCCGCCACCTACCGGCCCCTAGCGCCCCTAGCTGGCCCCGCGCACCCCTACGGCCCCGTCGCGCCCCTAGCAGGCCCCGTCGCACCCCTACGGCTCCGTCGCGCCCCTGATCGGCCCCGTCGCGCCCCTAGCCAGCCCCGCGCGCCCCTACGGCCCCGTCGCGCTCCTAGCCGGCCCTGTCGCACCCCTACTGGCCCCGTCGTGCCCCTACGGCCCTGTCGCGCCCCTACAGCCCCGTCGCGCCCCTAGCCGGCCCCGTCGCGCCCCTACCGGCCCCTTGCGCCCCTAGCCGGCCCCTCGCGCCACTACAGCCCCTCGCGCCCCTAGCCGGCCCCTCGCGCCCCTAGCCGGCCCCGTCGCACCCCTACCGGCCCCTTGCATCCCCTAGCCAGCCCCTCGTGCCCCTACGGCCCCTCGTGCTCCTACCAGCCCCCCGCGCCCCTACCAGCTCCTCGCGCCCCTAGCTGGCCCCACGCGCCCTTGCCGGCCCGCTCGCCCCAGCCGCCCTCTTGTGCCCTAGCCGGCCCCTTGCGCCCTAGCCGGCCTAGTCGCCTGAGCCGCCGTGTCCCCGAGCCGCCGAGCACCCGTGCCGCCGAGCCGCCTAGTCGCTGAGCCGCCGAGCCGTGTCGCAGTGCCGCTGCGCCGCTGAGCCGCTGTGCCACTGTCAAACTGTGCGATGGCGGACGCCGTTCTTTGCTTGGACGCTGAGGGGCACACAATCGACTTCGCCGCTTGGCTCGTCGACCTCCGCCAGCACCTGACAGGTCAGTGCCAGGATGGGCACTCCCTGGCTATGCATGTTGATGGTTTGCTTCCCCGCCCCCCTGCACCTAATCCTCTCCCTGCTGACCCTACCAATGTTGAGAGCGAGGCTTTTGCTGCTGCTGCGCTTGCTTGAGCTGTCTGGGATTCTTGTGACGCAGTAGCGCAGCTTGCCATTAGCCATGCCCTTCCCCTGTCTGAGCGTCCGCGCTTCACCGCTGTTGCGAACGCCAAGGACTTTCTCGATGCGGTAGTTGAGCATTACTCTACCCCTCCTTCCGCCTGTGCTGGCCGCTTGATCCTACCCATGCTCTTCCCTGATCTCTCCGCTTTCCCCACGGTGGCTGACCTTGCTACTCACCTCCGTGCACTAGAGACCAGCTACCGTGCTGCTAACTCTGCCGCCCAGCTTACTGCCTTCCCCCCACCTTTCTGCGCTACCCTGTACCTCATCGCCATGCGCCTGCCTGACCGCTTAGCCACTGCCCGCGACCACTTCCTTAGCCAGCACCCTGCCGACCTCACCCTGACCGCCTTTGTCACTACTTTGTCTAAGATAGAGACTCGCCAACGCACTATCGCTCAGTCGAGCGATGTTGCGGCAGTCCCTATCTTTCAGGGCTGTCCCCTTCCCAGTGCACGTACGCTGACGTCTTCGCTGCAGTTGCCACGACTGCGCCTGCACCTGAGACAGCAGCTGCAGCGTACCCACAGCAACGCCAACGCCGAGAACGCAGTGGCCCCAAGGGAGGACGTGGAGGTGGCGCTAGTGGTGGTGGTGGCAGGGACAGTGGTTCTGACGAGGGGGTTGGTGCTGGTGCCCAGGTGCAGCAGCAGTCGCCGCAGTCGCAGCCGCCGTAGTCGCAGCAGCCGTCACAGCAGCAGCAGCCGTGGGCTCGTCTCCCGCCCAGGTGGCCAGGAGCCCCTGGCGGTGGTGGTCGTGGTGGTGGCCCTCGCAGCTCGGCGTCCACCGGCAGCTTCGGTGCTGAGAGCTGCGAGTATCAGCTTCAGACCGGGCCCTTGCGTGGCACGGTGTGCCGCCGCTCGCACCCCACCGCCCGCTGCTTCCGCCGCCTCGACGACCTCTTCCGTCGCTGCTTTGGTCCCGCCCCGGACCTCCCTTACTGACCCAGTCTGCTGCACCACGGTGTGCCTGTGTTTGACTTAGACATGGATCAGATTAGTTATGCCTTGCATTCTCTGTATGCTGTCGCTTCGAGTGTTTCCGCATCTTATTACTTTGTGTTCTCTAGCTTAGGCGTAGCACCTGTGTGTAGTCCAGACTCCCCTGCTGCATCAGGCGTAGGACAGCTTGCTTTGTTTAGCCTTGGCTCTAGCCTTGCTCCTCCGTCGTCTGCCACTACAGCATTGCGGTCCTTCACTCTGGACTCTGGTGCGTCAGCCTGTTTCTTCTGCGACCACGCCGCCCTCACGCCGCTTGCTGCACCTGCCGCTGTCACCCTTGCGGACCCCTCCTCTGGTCCTGTAGTTGCTCGCAGCTACACTAACCTTCCCTGTCCGGCGGTTCCCTCGGGTTCCCTTATAGGCTTGCACATCCCTTCGTTCTCCAGGAACTTAGTTGGTGTCGGCTGTCTTCAGGACCTCAGTGTCACCACTATATTCCCTGGTCATGAGCGGTACGCGATCTGTACCGAGACCGCCTCAGGTGCCCCCCTTGCGACGTTCCCCCGGCACCCTGTGACTGGCCTGAATACGCTGGACACTGCTCCCCCCCGGCGGGCGAGTCCTCCTCCGGTCCTGTGTCCACCCAGGTAGCTGCGGCCTGCTCGTATCGGTCGCTCAATCACCCGTCACTGTTGTGGCACCACCACCTAGGTCACCCGCGCTCCCCCGCCTGCGTCACATGTCTCAGCACGGTCTAGTCCTCGGCCTGCCTGCGTCGCTCCCTACTCTCCCTCCCTCGCCTGCGCCACCGTACACGCCCTGCGTCGAGGGCCGGCTGCGCCATGCTCCTCACTCCTCCTCACTTCGCACTGCCACTGCACCCCTTCAGACCCTGCACTTGGACGTCTGGGGCCCAACCCCTGTCCCTGGACCGCGTCACGAGCGCTATTTTCGTGTGCTCGTTGACGACTTCATACGCTTCACCACGGTGTTTCCCCTGGACCGGAAGGCCGACGTGCCTGACGTTCTTATCCCGTGGCTCGTTGCTGCGCGCCTCCACCGCGGTCTCCCTGTGCTGTGTCTCCACTCCAACCGTGGCGGCGAGTTCGCCTCTGGTCGGCTGGGTCAATTCTGTCGTGCGCAGGGTATCACCCAGACGTACACCTACCAGACTCCCCGCAACAGAATGGGATCGCTGAGCGACGCATTGGTTTGGTCATGGAGGTGGCTCGTACCTCCATGATCCATGCCGGTGCACCCCATTTTCAGTGGCCGTTCGCCGTTCGCTACACCGCTCACCAGCTTAACCTCTGGCCTCGCTCTCAGCGGCCGCAGGTTTCACCGACCCTTCTTTGGACCGGGTTCCCTGGTGATGCGTCTGCGTTCCACGTGTGGGGCTGCCTCGCTCATGTTCGTGCCTCCGGCATGGACAAGCTCACTGCATGCACCCTCCACCGTGTCTTCCTCGGTTTCCCCCTTGACTCGTTTGACTGGCACTTCTACCACCTGCCGTCTCACTGCTTCCTTCACTCCCGTGACGTCACTTTCGACGAGTCTATCTCCTTTTTCCACCGCTTTCCTCACCGAGGTCTCCCAGTTGCCCCACCCCTGTTTCTGGTTCCCACTCCCCGGTAGCCCCTGCCCCCTCCCTCCCTGTCCTTCTCTGTCTGGAGTGTCTCACGCCACGCCCCTTCCGTCGGTTGTCCCGGTCGAGGAGTTGGCTGACTCCGGTGGCACCGCAGCGCAGTTCGCGCTGCCTGTCCCTTCCCAGATGTCTCCTCCTCCCTCGTCACAGTCGCCGCCGCAGCCGCCGCCGTCACCGCCGCCGCAGCCGCACCTGTCGCCGCAGCCGCAGCCGTTCGTGAACTCTGGGGGTGCTGGAGTTGGAAAGGGTGCTAGTCCTGGGGCTCCTGTTGTGGCTTGTCCCGGCGGGCTCAGGGGTGGCACTGGCGCTGGAGACACTTCTCGTTCTGGGGGTGCTGGCGTAGAGTGTACCGGAGGTAGCGGTGGTGCAGCTGGTGGTCCAGGTGTCGGCGTTGAGCAGCAGCAGCAGCAGTCGCCGCCGGTGTCCGCCCTTCGCCTGCTCGGCCTTCCCTCCCCTGCCCACTCGCTTGCGCCTCCCTCGCCGTCTCCCCCTCTTCCTGTTCACGGTCCTGTGTTTCCTCCGCCGGACTCGTCCCCGGATCGTTTCCCCTCTCGTTCCCCTCCTGTTACTCCTCCTCTGTCTCCTGACCCGACGCCTCCGTCTCACGTCGATCTCGCCGTCCCTCTCGTGCTCGTCATGTCTCTCCTGTTCAGTGTTCTCACCCTATGTTGTTTCGTTCCCACGCGTGTCGTCCTCCCCGTTTGCCTTCGCCTCCTCCGTCGTCGCTCACTGTCGCGCCTCCCCCTCTTTCTGACTGCCTTTCGTGCTACTCGTCCTCCTGTTCCTCGGGTCCTTGCCTCCCTCGTTACCGACCCGTCTGTTCCTGTCTCCAGTCTTGACGCTCCTGTCGCTGCTGTCGCTGACTTTGCCTCTACTCGTTGCCTTGACTTCGCTACCGCTCTGGTCTCTGACCATGTCTGTCCTCCGTCCGTCGGGGGTGCTCCTGCCCTTAGTAGTGACGTCTTGGAGGACCGGCAGTACGAGCTTGCTTTCCTGTCGAGGTTGCTCCCCATCTTTGTTCCATGCTGCTAGTCCCTGAGGGTGACCCCAGACGCCTTTGACATCCCGACCCCTCGCACTATGCTGAGGCGACCTGGGACCCTGGGCCTCTCAGTGGATAGCTGCCATGGAGCAGAGATGGCATCTTGGAGGCCTACCGGCACCTACGTCGACGCAGTTCCCCCACCTGGGGTGAACGTAGTCGATGGCCGCTGGCTCTTCAAGGTGAAGCACCCCCCTGGAGAGCGCCATGTGTTCAAGGCGCGCTACGTGGCTAGAGGCTTCAGTCAGCGAGAGGGGTGGACTTCTTTCAGACCTTCGCCCCGACCCCGAAGATGACTACTCTTCGGGTGCTGCTACACGTAGCAGCGCAGCGTGACTACGAGCTCATCCTCGACTTCTCCACTGCTTTTCTTCAGGGAGCCTACACGAGCAGGTCTTCCTGCGCCGACTGCAGGCTTTACTGGTACCTTCCCTCCTAGGACCCAGTGGCTCCTCCGACGCCCGGTCTATGGCCTGCGACAGGCGCCCCGTGAGTGGCACGACACGCTGCGTGCTACGCTAGCTGACCTGCATTTCTTTCCGTCCTCTGCTGACCCTTCGCTCTTCGTTCGTGCTGGCCAGACTCTGTTCTACATCCTTGTCTACGTAGACGACCTGGTCTTTGCTACTGCAGACAGAGACGCACTGGCCTCCGTGAAGGCTGAGCTGCTGAGGAAACACACCTGCACTGACCTGGGAGAGCTGCGCCGCTACCTTGGCCTGCAGATCTCCAGGGACAGAGCAGCGCGCACCATCACTCTCACACAGTCACACTTGGTGCGCCAGGTTCTTCAGAGGTTCGATCTCAGTTCTCCTCCGCACAGCCACACCTCTGCCGGTAGACCACAGGCTCTCAGCTCCAGTTCCTGAGGAGTCAGCAGAGCCCAGTGGTCCTTACCAGAGCTGGTGGGTTCCTCATGTACCTGATGACTTGCACTCCTCCAGATCTCGCATACCCTCTCAGCATCCTGGCCCGCTTTGTGGCCACTGGCAGACACCGACCACAGCACTGGTCGGCCCGCTAAGAGGGGTTTTGCGTTATCTTGCTAGTACATCGGGCATGGGGCTAGTGCTGGGAGGACGCAGGCCAGTGGTCCTTACTGGGCACACAGACGCTTCTTGGGCAGACGAGCTGAGACCCTCAGGTCCTCGCAGGGCTACTGCTTCAGCCTTGGTTCTGGTGCCATCTCGTGGAGGTCCACTCGCTCCTCGTCTGTTGCCCAGTCTAGCTGCGAGGCTGAGATCTACGCCGGTGCCATGGCGGCTCAGGAGCTCCGCTGGCTGACCTTCTTGCTTGCCGACTTAGGTGAGCGGCCTAGTCTGCCCCGGTTCTGGACGCTGACAACAGGGCCATGATCCTCCTGTGTCAGGAGCCTCGACTTGAGTGCAGAGCGAAGCACATCCAGATGCGGTACTTCCTCTTGCGCGAACTTCATCAGCGTCGCCAGGCCTGCGTGTACACTTGGCCTTGGGTGCCAACACAGCTGATATCTTTACTAAGGCGCTTCCGCCTAGAGATCATCAGCAGCCCTGCTTACAGTTAGGTCTAGTCCCTGTTGACTCTCACTTGCTAGGCCTTGATTGTGTACTCCTTCTATATTTATGCCTTTCAGACTGGCCTTGTGGCTTCTCTTCCAGTGGTCGGACTAGTATGTGCCCGGTTTGCTCTGTCTTGCTTGTACCCTTGCTGACTGGTCTTTGGCCCCTGCCTCAGAGGTTGGACTAGTAGTGCCACCCTGAGCTGCGTGTTTCTTGCTCAGCACTACCCCTTATCTAGCCTAGGGGGTGTCAACTGATACATATATTGTTATGTAGAAGTTATAGGCTAGATAGGGTATGTTCTTAGTGGGTACAACCGAAACGCTATATCTCCCCTGTTCTCCTTCCTCTAATTATTCTTTCCTGTCTTAACACTGAAACCATGTTGAATGTAGTTTAGGAGCCTAGTAGCTAGTCATAAGAAATGTCAAGAGGTTTTAGCTAAGAAAGAGAGAGAGGTACAAGAGAGAGAACTAGGAAAGAGAGAGAGGTACAAGAAGGGGGGTTGTCCTCTCTACAGTAGGATCCAAAATTGATAGAACACCTAACCTACCAAGCCTACACATCTATATATAAATAATATGTATAAATTGACACCTGCAATATCCAGCAACCATGAAAAGCATGCGACCCTGCACCCGGTCACTCTCCCTTCGATTTCCTCTCTCCTCACTATTTCTTGCTTTCCTCAACCTTCCTCCTTTTCCTTCCCCCCTCCTCCCGATAACCAGACCCCCTTCCCTTGCTCCACCTTTCTTTCCTCCACTCCTTTCTACCCTCGACCCTTTACCCCTACTCCCTTTCATGCTCCCTTCCCTCACCCCTTCCCTCACCCCTTCCCTCACCCCTTCCCTCATCCCTCCTCCCGCCCTTTCTCACCGCTATCCATCAGCACCAACATTTGGTGCGCTTGACACAAGTGTTGCCTCTGACCATTCTGCCCTCACCCACCCCTCCCCCTTCCCTTCTCCCTGCTTTCGACCAGCACCACCACTCGGTACGCGCCACCATGATGCCCTCACACCTCCTCTCAGTGCTCAACCCTTCTCTATACACCCAATCCTCCTTTTCACCCTCCTCACCCACTTCTCACACCTTCTCCCAGCTGTCTATGGGCCCCATCCCCCGGTCCGCCTCACAGTGCTGCTGTCGACCACCAGGCTTCCCTCGCCCCGTCTGTCAACCGTCACATCCCGTCCTTTCTCACCCCTTCTCTCTGCTCTCGATCAGCACCACCACTCGGTACGCATCGCTGAACCGCTGCCCCTGGGCCAGCAGGGGCAGGCGAATGTCAGCCGTCTCCGAGAGGGAGAGGCAGGTTGGTGGGGATGTCAGGTGCGCCAATGCAAGGGAGGTAGGGGGGTCGCTGGAGCAGCCTGGAATATGTTGCCAAACAGAGGAGAGGGGCACGGAGGGAGAGGAATGCACGGAGGTAGAGGAATGCACGTGGGTAGAGGAATGCACGGGGGGAGAGGAGTGCACGGAGGGAGAGGAATGCACGGAGGGAGAGGAATGCACGGAGGGAGAGGAATGAACGGAGGGAGAGAAATGCCAGAGGGAGAGGAGCGGCAAGGAAGGTGAGGCTTCCATTGGAAGGCATAGAGTTGGGAGAGCAACGGCTACCAGGATGTCCCCACTTGGCCTTGTCTCAAAGTACCATCCTTGCCGTATGGTGGTGGTGTGGAGACGTCACAATGTTATGATTGCTATCCTTGCATCCTTGCACCCACCACACCACTCTCAGCACGCATGCATGCACCATGCACGCACCATGCACGCACCATGCATGCACCATGCATGCACCATGCACGCACCATGCATGCACCATGCACGCACCATGCACGCACCATGCATGCACCATGCATGCACCATGCACGCACCATGCATGCACCATGCATGCACCATGCACGCACCATGCATGCACCATGCATGCACCATGCATGCACCATGCACGCACCATGCACGCACCATGCATGCACCATGCATGCACCATGCACGCACCATGCACGCACCATGCATGCACCATGCATGCACCATGCACGCACCATTCACTGCATGTAGCGATGCCATGAGTGCCGACGCTTTGCCTCCCAGAACTGCCTCTCCCTCCCCTGCTTCTGCTTCTGATGCTGCCCCACTCCTACTGAATGGAGTGCTTGCTTCTCCTGCTCCTCCTCCTCCTCCTGCTGCTGCTGCTGCTGCTGCTGGAGTTTTTGCCATTCTTTTTCTCGCTGCTGGCAAATTCAATGCTACTGGTGCTCCTGTGTCTTGGGCTGCTACAGCTGCTACAGTTGCGCCACTATCAGCAGCACTCCTTGCTTGCCGCTTCCGCTCTCTCCCTCTCCCACTCCTCCCTGCTCCTTCCTCCTGCCGCTCCACTGAGGTCCCTCTCCTCCTCTTATTCCCCCTCTTATCCCTCCTTCTCCTCCTCCTCCTCCTATCCCTTCACTTCCCCCCTCCCCCTCGCAACGCTGCACGTTTACTCCCCGTGCCCTTCCCCCACTCCTGCAGCTCCTTGTGTCTGACCCATGGCCTTGTGCCTCTGTTGCCTGCATGCAATGCATGCAGACAAGTGGCACGGGGCACAGCGCACAGGGGATTGAAGTCGCATAAGGCAAGGCCTAGGGAGTGACGGAGTAGTAAATTCAAGACGAGGCACATACATAGGCTGGCAAACTGTGCGACGAATGAGCAGACACGTCACGAGCAATGCTTGTTACCAAAAAACGGAGGAGACAAAAATTGGACGAGGAGGTTCACGCTGCGGATGAGGGAATGCAAGAAAACAACAATACGAAAATGAGGTCAAGTGAAAACCACCTTCCGATCCGCGGTAGCTGTCACTGGTGTGGCTGCTTGGGGGTAGCAGGTGGTGGGGAGCCCGATGGAGGTGGGGCAGCAGATGGCTGCGCACCGAATTCTGAAAGCGAGATAGCGAGAACGCAATGGACGTCAGAGTCGGACAGGAGGGAGCGCGCAAGTGGGAGGAGGAAATATGCCTCTGAGAATTAAAAGGAGGACCGACAAATTGGGGGTAGCATGCAGGTGGGAGGAGGGAGAAAAGCGCTGTTGTTCCACATAGCGGCTGGTTAAGAGGGTGCATGGGGTGTGGAGAGTGCGTGGCATGCATGGCATGGTGAAATGCACCAGAATAGGATGTCATCTTGGTGCAGCCGGAATGCAAGAGCATGATGCAGTGACGCATATTACCAGTCTATGGTGCATGGTAATCTCATGCACCATAACCCACTTCCACTCACTTCCACCAACCTTCACACACACATGCCCTTGCACTCACCTCCCCCCAAACTTGCGCCACCTCCTCTGACCCATACGCACGCACTCACCCCTTCCCATACCCACCTGCCTGCAGTCCAGCTCGCTCCATGGATGTGTGCGCTGCAGCCACCCCTGCTGGCGTGAGGGAATAGCTGAGAGGCAGCAGACGAGAGCCAGGAGAAGAGGCATGGGGACAGCGGCAGCAGAAGATTAGAGAGATCACAAGACCCCTAGTCCAGCACTCCCCATGCATGCTGCAGGCACCCCTGCAGGCGTGAGGGAGTAGCTGAGACAAAGCAGAGGAAGGCCATGAGAAGAGGCGTGGGGAGAGACATGGGGAGAGAGGCATGGGGAGAGACATCGGGAGAGAGGCATGGGGAGAGACATGGGGAAGGCATGGGGAGAGACATGGGGAGAGAGGCATGGGGAGAGACATGGGGAGAGGCATGGGGAGAGATATGGGGAGAGAGGCATGGGGAGAGACATGGGGAGAGGCATGGGGAGAGACATGGAGAGAGGCATGGGGAAAGGCATGGGAAGAGGCATGGGGAGAGGCATGGGGAGAGGCATGGGGAGAGAGGTATGCGGAGAGGCATGGGGAGAGGCATGGGGAGAGCATGGGAAGAAGCATGGGGAGAGGCTTGGGGAGAGGCATGGGGAGAGGCATGGGGAGAAACATGGGGAGAGAGACATGGGGAGAGAGACATGGGGAGAGGCATGGAGAGAGGCATGGGAAGAGACATGGGGAGAGAGGCATGGGGAGAGGCATGGGGAGAGAGAGGAATGGGGAGAGGCATGGGGAGAGGCATGGGGAGATGCATGGGGGAGGCACGGAGACAGATCAGAATGTTGGAGCGATTATAACCCTCTAGTCCAGCTCTCTCCATGCATGTGTGTGCTGCAGGTGTAAGGGAGTAGCTGGGAGACAGACAGACAGACAGCACAGGGGAGAGGCACGGGGAGAGGCACAACAGCTGAAGCAGTCACCGAATTGGCATTGCGTCTTGAGATGCAAGGGTGGGCAGAGAGAGGGGCGCAGAGGGAGCAGAGTGGGAGAAGCCGGATGCATGCATGCATGGCTGAGCTCTCCGATGGGCCGCAGGGCTACAACTCACGCAGGAAGCACACTCGCAACCACCCGCACAGCTGGCGGGCGGTGGGTAGTGTGTGGGGTGATGGGTAGTTGAAGGCAGAAAGCAGCATGGGAGGGGATGCGGAGTGGTTCAGTAGGGTGGAGGGGAATGTGGGAGGGACAGTCTGAAGCCTGAAGCGCTAGCACCGACATGGATGAATTTGAAGCACGTGCCGGGCAGGGCGAGAGCGTTGGTCCACTGGCGCGACTCGCTTGCTTGTGGTCGTTGCACTCCAGCAGTAGTGGGGGGTCAGAAAGGCACATGGCAGCAGTGCAGAGGGGTCAGGGAACGCACGTGGCACTGGGCACTGGGCACTGGGCACTGGGCACTGGGCACTGGGCACTTGGCACTGGGCACTGGGGCACTGGGCACTGGGCACTGGCACTTGGCACTGGGCACTGGGCACTGGGCACTGGGTACTGGGCACTGGGCACTGGGCACTGGGCACTGGCATTTGGCACTGGGCACTGGGCACTGGGCACGGGGCACCAGCAGTCCGCAATTGCTTGAGGGCGCTCACAGCGAGGGGCGACAGCGGTGGTCCACCAGTGCGTGCTGCTTTAAGGTGCGCTTAGCGTTCCAGCCGCACTAGTAGTTGTGGGCCCTGCAGGGCCAATGTCTGACGCCCGTCGCGACGCGGAATGGACGGCCTTGGGGCACACGGGGATAGACAGGAGAGAAGGGAGGGAGGAAGACACGGAAGAGAAGAGGTAAACAGAAGGGGCAATCGGAGGGGCAATGGCAATGAGAGAACACGTCATAAGCAGTAAATTAGCACTATGCTATGTCTAGCCTATTATTAGCACTATGTCTTTGCCTAATACTATATGCTATGTATGCACAGATTCCAATCTCTACCATCCAATCGGTTGAACCCATGGGTGTCCTCCAGTTCTCCCTTAACCGCTTCCCCATGAACGCCCATACGAACACACCTCTGA
>BQMB01001096.1:0-42379 GCA_027943415.1 Closterium sp. NIES-67
GATGACGATGGTCGGTTCACGGAGCGCGTGGCGGACTTCAAGGGGCTCTATGTGAAGGATGCAGACAAGGCCATCATCGCACACATGAAGGTACGGCATCATGCCACTTGCTTGCTGCAACCTCTTCTATTCCCACCACTGTCAGTCACTTCTCTCCCCTTGCTGCCTTTCCCCTTCACTCCCTCACTCACATCACTACATACCCCTTTCCGTCATCGCTCCCATTGTTTGCGTTGACCTACTTCCCCCTCTGAGTTCCCTTTCCCCACCGCCCACAAGCCTTGTCCTTCCCCTTCCCACTGAGTGTCACCGCCTCATTCCCCCCTTCACCTTCCGCCCGTCCCTTGTGTTGGCCCGTGCTCTGTATTCCCATTCCCCGCCTCCCCCTCCATGCACCCCCCTGTCTCCCAACCCCCCTCTTCCGTCCTCTATTCACCCTCCCCTCTTCGCCCCACCCTCGCCCCCATGGGTGCGAGCAGGAGGCGGGGCGGGTGGTGAGCGTGGGCAGCATCATGCACTCCTACCCCTTCTGCTGGCGCTCCGACACGCCCCTCATCTACCGAGCTGTGCCCAGCTGGTACGCCCCTCATCTACCGAGCTGTGCCCAGCTGGTACGCCCCTCATCTACCGAGCAGTGCCCAGCTGGTACGCCCCTCATCTACCGAGCTGTGCCCAGCTGGTACGCCCCTCATCTACCGAGCAGTGCCCAGCTGGTACACCCCTCATCAACCGAGCCGTGCCCAGCTGGTACGCCCCTCATCTACCGAGCAGTGCCCAGCTGGTACGCCCCTCATCTACCGAGCTGTGCCCAGCTGGTACGCCCCTCATCTACCACGCTGTGCCCAGCTGGTACGCCCCTCATCTACCGAGCTGTGCCCAGCTGGTACGCCCCTCATCTACCGAGCTGCGCCCAGCTGGTACGCCCCTCATCTACCGAGCTGTGCCCAGCTGGTATGCCCCTCATCTACCGAGCTGTGCCCAGCTGGTACGCCCCTCATCTACCGAGCTGTGCCCGGCTGGTACGCCCTCATCTACCGAGCTGTGCCCAGCTGGTATGCCCCTCATCTACCGAGCAGTGCCCAGCTGGTACGCCCCTCATCTACCGAGCTGTGCCCAGCTGGTACGCCCCTCATCTACCGAGCTGTGCCCAGCTGGTACGCCCCTCATCTACCACGCTGTGCCCAGCTGGTACGCCCCTCATCTACCGAGCTGTGCCCAGCTGGTACGCCCCTCATCTACCGAGCTGTGCCCAGCTGGTACGCCCCTCATCTACCGAGCTGTGCCCAGCTGGTACGCCCCTCATCTACCGAGCTGTGCCCAGCTGGTACGCCCTCATCTACCGAGCTGCGCCCAGCTGGTACGCCCCTCATCTACCGAGCTGTGCCCAGCTGGTACGCCCCTCATCTACCGAGCAGTGCCCAGCTGGTACGCCCCTCATCTACCGAGCTGTGCCCAGCTGGTACGCCCCTCATCTACCGAGCTGTGCCCAGCTGGTATGCCCTCATCTACCGAGCAGTGCCCAGCTGGTACGCCCTCATCTACCGAGCCGTGCCCAGCTGGTACGCCCCTCATCTACCGAGCTGTGCCCAGCTGGTACGCCCCTCATCTACCACGCTGTGCCCAGCTGGTACGCCCCTCATCTACCGAGCAGTGCCCAGCTGGTACGCCCCTCATCTACCGAGCTGTGCCCAGCTGGTATGCCCTCATCTACCGAGCAGTGCCCAGCTGGTACGCCCCTCATCTACCGAGCTGTGCCCAGCTGGTACGCCCCTCATCTACCGAGCTGTGCCCAGCTGGTACGCCCCTCATCTACCAAGCTGTGGCCAGCTGGTATGACCCCTCATCTACCACGCTGTGGCCCAGCTGGTACGCCCCTCATCTACCGAGCTGTGCCCAGCTGGTACGCCCCTCATCTACCGAGCTGTGCCCAGCTGGTACGCCCCTCATCTACCGAGCTGTGCCCAGCTGGTACGCCCCTCATCTACCGAGCTGTGCCCAGCTGGTACGCCCCTCATCTACCACGCTGTGCCCAGCTGGTACGCCCCTCATCTACCGAGCAGTGCCCAGCTGGTACGCCCCTCATCTACCGAGCCGTGCCCAGCTGGTATGCCCCTCATCTACCGAGCAGTGCCCAGCTGGTACGCCCCTCATCTACCGAGCTGTGCCCAGCTGGTATGCCCCTCATCTACCGAGCTGTGCCCAGCTGGTACGCCCCTCATCTACCGAGCTGTGCCCAGCTGGTACGCCCCTCATCTACCACGCTATGCCCAGCTGGTACGCCCCTCATCTACCAAGCTGTGGCCAGCTGGTATGCCCTCATCTACCACGCTGTGCCCAGCTGGTACGCCCCTCATCTACCGAGCTGTGCCCAGCTGGTACGCCCCTCATCTACCGAGCTGTGCCCAGCTGGTACGCCCCTCATCTACCACGCTGTGCCCAGCTGGTACGCCCCTCATCTACCGAGCTGTGCCCAGCTGGTACGCCCTCATCTACCGAGCTGTGCCCAGCTGGTACGCCCCTCATCTACCGAGCTGTGCCCAGCTGGTACGCCCCTCATCTACCGAGCTGTGCCCAGCTGGTACGCCCCTCATCTACCGAGCTGTGCCCAGCTGGTACGCCCCTCATCTACCGAGCTGCGCCCAGCTGGTACGCCCCTCATCTACCGAGCTGTGCCCAGCTGGTACGCCCCTCATCTACCGAGCAGTGCCCAGCTGGTACGCCCCTCAATCTACCGAGCTGTGCCCAGCTGGTACGCCCTCATCTACCGAGCTGTGCCCAGCTGGTACGCCCCTCATCTACCGAGCAGTGCCCAGCTGGTACGCCCCTCATCTACCGAGCTGTGCCCAGCTGGTACGCCCCTCATCTACCAAGCTGTGCCCAGCTGGTACGCCCCTCATCTACCACGCTGTGCCCAGCTGGTACGCCCCTCATCTACCGAGCAGTGCCCAGCTGGTACGCCCCTCATCTACCGAGCTGTGCCCAGCTGGTATGCCCCTCATCTACCGAGCAGTGCCCAGCTGGTACGCCCCTCATCTACCGAGCGGTGCCCAGCTGGTACGCCCCTCATCTACCGAGCCGTGCCCAGCTGGTACGCCCCTCATCTACCGAGCAGTGCCCAGCTGGTATGCCCCTCATCTACCGAGCAGTGCCCAGCTGGTACGCCCCTCATCTACCAAGCCGTGCCCAGCTGGTACGCCCCTCATCTACCGAGCAGTGCCCAGCTGGTACGCCCCTCATCTACCGAGCCGTGCCCAGCCTGTACGCCTCGCATCTACCGAGCTGTGCCCAGCTGGTACGCCCCTCATCTACCGAGCCGTGCCCAGCTGGTACGCCCCTTCCCCCCCCCTCCCCGTCTCTGGTCCCTCCCTCTTCCCTTCTCTTCTCCCCCCTCCCAGGTTCATAGCGGTGGAGCAGATAAAGCCGGCGCTGCTGGCGAACAACGCAGAGACGTACTGGGTGCCGGAGTACGTTAAGGACAAGCGCTTCCACAACTGGCTCGAGAACGCACGCGACTGGGCTGTCAGCCGCAGCCGCTTCTGGGGCACGCCGCTGCCCATCTGGGCGAATGAGGACCTCAGTGAGATGAGGGTGGTGGGCAGCGTGGCGGAGCTGGAGGCGCTGGGCGGCGAGAAGGTGACAGACCTGCACCGCCACAAGATCGACCATATCACCATCGCCAGCAGCAAGGGCGAGGGCCACCCGCCACTCAAGCGCATCGAGGATGTGAGTGGGGCATCTGGAGGGTGAGGGGGGGGGGGGTCAAAGGGGAAGAGATGATGCGCGGGGTTAAAGGCGGGGCATGGTGGGGGGAAATGGTGGTGAGGCGAGGTGAAGGACGTGAGGCAAAAGCGAGTGGTGAGGTGGCCGGACTGCCAGCGTTTACTCCTTATACCACCACCTCTGGCCTCCCTCAACTTTGATCAAGTGTTGACTGCTGCTTTGATTCTCTCACACCAGCAGCGTGCTGTATGTACGCCTGCGTGCATGCACTGTTTCACACCGGGCCTTCCTTCCCCTTACCCCCATCCCCCCATGTCCCCGTGTCCCCCGCAGGTGTTTGACTGCTGGTTTGAGAGCGGCAGCATGCCGTATGCTTACATCCACTACCCCTTTGAGAACAAGGAGCTCTTCGAAAAGAACTTTCCCGGACACTTCATTGCGGAGGGGCTCGACCAGACGAGAGGATGGTGAGCGTGCAATGTGGGATGGGGGGTGGCGAGGCAGAGGATGGGATGGAATGGCCCGAGTAGGGCCAGGCTCGATGATGGCGTGGGGTGCTGAAAGCTAGGATGGCCTTGTGTCGTGATGCCACAGTGCCATGCCTCGCTTCTCCTTGCGTCTCTCAGTGAGAAGCTTTGACACGCCCATGGTCCTCTCCATCTCCACTCTGCTCCACAGTTTCACTACCCTGCACCCTCATGCCCCCTTCTCACATTCGCCCTCCCCTCGTTCCCCCTCCGCACAAACCCCCTCCCTTGGGCCCCCTCCCCACTTGCCCCCGTCATGCCCCATCCCATCCTGCGTCCCATGTGCCCTCACAACCCCACCCCCCCCCCCCCCCAGGTTCTACACGCTGATGGTGCTGTCGACGGCGCTCTTCAACAAGCCTGCCTTCCGCAGCCTGATCTGCAACGGGCTCGTGCTGGCGGAGGACGGCAAGAAGATGAGCAAGCGCCTCAAGAACTACCCCCCGCCCATGGACGTCGTCTCCGCGTACGGTGCGGACGCGCTGCGCCTCTACCTCATCAACTCGCCCGTCGTGCGCGCCGAGCCGCTGCGCTTCAAGAAGGACGGCGTCTTCGCCGTGGTGAGCCTTCACACTCCCCCTTGCCCTGCCTTTTGTCCTGTGGCGAGATATCTTCTCTGCGCTGCGGGAAAATTCTCTATTCCTCTGGTCTTGTCCTCACGCCCTCCCTCCATTTGTGTCTCTCGTCCCGACCCCACATCCCGCTCCACGCCCCTTGGTGGTGCCCCCCTGTGCCGACCTCGCCCCCCGCGTGCACCTGTGCTGACCTCGCCCCCCGCGTGCACCTGTGCTGTGCGCCTCACCCAAAACAACGCCCACCATTCCCCGCGTCGCTCCAGGTGCATCGCGTGCTCGTGCTTCACTGCCTGCCACTCACGCCCTTCTCGCCCTCCTGTCCCACCCCCTACCCCCTCCGCCCCCACCGTCCCCCTCCCCCCCCAGGTGCGCGACGTGTTCCTCCCCTGGTACAACGCGTACCGCTTCCTCGTGCAGAACGCGTTGCGCCTCACAGCTGAGGGCCTGCCGCCATTCCAGCCAATGACGGCGCGCCAGCTGGCGGCGAGCAGCAACGTGCTGGACCAGTGGATCCACTCCGCCAGCCAGAGCCTGGCGCAGTTCGTGCGCGGGGAGATGGAGGCGTACCGCCTCTACACCGTGAGTGCGCGGGGAGATGGGCGCGTAGCGCCTCTACACCGTGAGTGCCCTTGTAAAGGGTACATGGTGTATGCTGTGTATGGTACACGTTTAGCTGCCTTATGCAGTCACTTGCGATGTTGCTGTCTCTCTACTGCTCCCAATCGGCATGGCCCCTCCGCACGCCCCCCTGCGCCCATGGGTTGTGGCAGGTGGTGCCGTACCTGGTGCGGTTCATCGACAGCCTCACCAACGTGTACGTGCGCTTCAACCGCAAGCGCCTCAAGGGCCGCACCTTCGATCAAGACTGCCGCTTCGCCCTCTCCTCGCTCTTCCATGTCAGTGCCTCACGCCCTCTCCTCGCTCTTCCATGTCAGTGCCTCACCCCCTCTCCTCGCTCTTCCATGTCAGTGCCTCACCCCCTCTCCTCGCTCTTCCATGTCAGTGCCTCACCCCCTCTCCTCGCTCTTCCATGTCAGTGCCTCACCCCCTCTCCTCGCTCTTCCATGTCAGTGCCTCACCCCCTCTCCTTGCTCTTCCATGTCAGTGCCTCACCCCCTCTCCTCGCTCTTCCATGTCAGTGCCTCACCCCCTCTCCTCGCTCTTCCATGTCAGTGCCTCACCCCCTCTCCTCGCTCTTCCATGTCAGTGCCTCACGCCCCTCTCCTCGCTCTTCCATGTCAGTGCCTCACCCCCTCTCCTCGCTCTTCCATGTCAGTGCCTCACCCCCTCTCCTCGCTCTTCCATGTCAGTGCCTCACCCCCTCTCCTCGCTCTTCCATGTCAGTGCCTCACCCCCTCTCCTCGCTCTTCCATGTCAGTGCCTCACCCCCTCGCACATGTGAATGCGTTTCATGCCACCACCTCCTCTACTCTGTGGCGCTCGCACGGGCGTGAGCACTGCGCGTGCCACACACGAGGCGGATGGCACTTCATGCTCTGCAGGCACGGCATCACACGGGCCTTTCATCAGCCTTTCCCGCACCTCCATGTTATTTCTCTCCTCTTGCCTTGCCGTATTTCCTTTCCCGCTTCGTCCATCTCATCATCCCCATCCTCTTCCCTCCCCCCCCCAGGTGCTGCTGACGGTGTGCAAGGCCATGGCGCCCTTCACCCCTTTCTTCACAGAGGCCATGTACCAGAACCTCAGCAAGGCGCTCCCACAGCGCCCGCCCGCCGATGCTGCTGCTGCTGCTCCTGTTGGCGATGGCGAGGTGGGGAGGCAGGGCGGGCTGGGCGGGGCGGCGGTGGATGAGGAGCACCTGGAGTGGGCGGAGGACTCGGTGCACTTCTGCTCCTTCCCCACCTCCGATAAGCATGTGAGGGCGGGGTGATAAGCATGTGGGGGGATGGCAGTAAGCCCGCAAGGGTATGGGGATAAGCACGCGAGGGCATGGCAATAAGCACGCGAGAGGCATGTGAGAGGGTGGTGATAGGCGTGTGAGGGGATGGTGAGAAATGTGTGAGGGGATAAGGAATAGACGTGTATGGAGCAGCCGCTGCTTGATAAGAATCTGAGAAAGACATGGGCACAAGCCGAGCCGGCCCGAGCCTGGCCTGAGCCGGAGTCGATCCGGGGGGCTGGCGAGCCGAGCAGGCCTGAGCCAGGTCGAGCTGGCTCAAGAATGTGATGGCTCAGATCGCCCAAACAGGGGGTCCGGCTCGAAATCGAGCTGGCTCGGCTCGGCTCGACCAGTACGGTACAGTTTGGCGGATGGAGTGCGTGGAGTGGTCGAAGGGACGTCTGGTGAACCCCCAGTGAGTTTTAGGGGCTGTTGATGGCTCAAGAGCCATCCCTCCTCACGTTATTGGCAGCAACAATTCCTTAGTTTGTTAGAATGCCAGTCGAGCCGCATGCAAGCCAGCTCGACCCTGGCTCGAGTCACGTTTGTGCGTTGAGCCGAGCCCAGTCGGCGGCTCGCGCGGCTCAGGCTGGCTCGGCTCGAGACAAGCCGGAGGCAAAAGAAATCGGCTTGGCTCGCCAAAGAGTTGAGCTGAGCCAAGCCAGCTCGGTTGAGTTAGAGCTCATGTGTAATCTGAGACCTGAGGCATGCCGTCAAATGCATGTCAAGCCGTCACATGCATGGCATGCCGTCACATGCATGGCATGCCGTCAAATGCATGGCATGCCGTCAAATGTATGGCATGCCGTCACATGCATGGCATGCCTTGACATGCATGTCATGCCGTCACATGCATGGCATGCCGTCACATGCACGGCATGCTGTCAAATGCATGGCATGCCGTCACATTCATGGCATGCCGTCACATGCATGGCATGCAGTCACATGCATGGCATGCCGTCAAATGCATGGCATGCCATCACATGCATGGCATGCCGTCACATGCATGGCATGCCGTCACATGCATGGCATGCCGTCAAATGCACGGCATGCCGTCACATGCACGGCATGCCGTCACATGCACGGCATGCCGTCACATGCACGGCATGCCGTCACATGCACGGCATGCCGTCACATGCACGGCATGCCGTCACATGCATGGCCTGCCGTCAAACGCATGGCGTGCCGTCACATGCATGGCATGCCGTCACATGCATGGCATGCCGTCAAATGCATGGCATGCCGTCACATGCATGGCATGCCGTCACATGCATAGCTTGCCATCAAATGCATGGCATGCGGTTTAATGCATCGCGGGCATGCCGTCACATGCATGGCATGCCGTCACATTCGTGGCTTGCCGTCAAATGCATGGCATGCCGTCGAACGCATGGCATGCTGTCACATGATGGCATGACGTCAAATGCATGGCATGCCGTCACATGCATGGCATGCCGTCAAATGCATGGCATGCCGTCACATTCATGGCATGCCCGTCACATGCATGGCATGCCGTCACATGCATGGCATGCCGTCACATGCACTACATGCCGTCACATGCATGGCATGCCGTCAAATGCATGGCATGCCGTCACATTCATGGCATGCCGTCACATGCATGGCATGCCGTCACATGCATGGCATGCCGTCGCATGCATGGCATGCCGTCAAATGCATGGCATGCTGTCAGATGCATGGCATGCTGTCACATGCATGGCATGCCGTCACATGCATGGCATGCCCTCAAATGCATCGCATGCCGTCACATGCATGGCATGCCGTCGCATGCATGGCATGCCGTCAAATGCATGGCATGCCGTCACATGCATGCACTGCATGCCGTCACATGCATGGCATGCCGTCACATGCACGGCATGCCGTCACATTCATGGCATGACGTCAAATGCACGGCATGCCGTCACATGCATGGCATGCCGTCAAATGCATGGCATGCCGTCACATTCATGGCATGCCGTCACATGCATGGCATGCCGTCACATGCATGGCATGCCGTCACATGCATGGCATGCCATCACATGCATGGCTTGCCGTCACTGTCACATGCATGGCATGCCGTCAAATGCACAGCATGCCGTCAAATGCACAGCATGCCATCATATTCACGGCATGCCGTCACATGCACGGGATGCTGTCAAATGCATGGCATGCCGTCACATGCATGGCATGGCATGCCGTCACATGCATGGCATGCCATCACATGTATGGCATCCCGTCACATGCACGGTATGCCGTCAAATGCATGGCATTCCGTCACATGCATGGCATGCCGTCACATGCATGGCATGCCGTCACATGCATGGCATGCTGTCACATACATGGCATGCCCTCACATGCATGGCATGCCGTCACATGCACGGCATACCATCACATGCACGGCATGCCGTCAAATGCATGGCATTTCGTCACATGCATGTCATGCCGTCACATGCATGGCATGCCGTCACATGCATGGCATGCCATCAAATGTGTGGCATGCCGTCAAATGCATCACATGCCGTCAAATGCATGGCATGCCGTCACATGGATGGCATGCCGTCAAATGCATGGCATGCCGTCAAATGCATCGCATGCCGTCAAATGCATCGCATGCCGTCACATTCATGGCATGCCGTCACATGCATGGCATGCCGTCACATGCATGGCATGCCGTCAAATGCATGGCATGCTTCCATTCTCTGCTCGTCAATGCCAGCCCTTTGTCTACTTTTTTCTGCCTGAGTTTGTCGGTTTTACCACGCCATGGTGTGCCATGGACCCTAAAGTAGAGTTATGGTGATGCCCTTGCGTGCATCGGCAGCGCAACTGATAACATTTCGCGCAGGGAGTGTCCCACACTTGCATGGCGCTATCCGCTCAGCCCGTATGCTCATCCATGCGTCACTCTCTAAAGCTAGATCCATCGATGTACTTCCATAGTCTTTTTTCCGAGCTTGCCTGAATCGTCTCTCCCTCCTTCAACAGTGACCTGATCCTAATGGCGTGCTCCTATTCTTGCCCTTTCTCTCGATTCCTTCTCCCCTGTCTCTTTCTCAGGGGCGTGCAGCACAGGAGACCAACTGTTGGTGATTGGATAGTGAGTCTCATCTCTCGTCCTACCCTTCTCTCCACTGCTTCCTTCCTCCCTCCTCCCCGTGTCCGTCCCCAGGTGGACGAGCGCATGGAGCGCAGTGTGGAGCGCATGATGAAGGTCATCGACCTCGCCAGGAACATCCGCGAGCGCAACAACCGCCCGCTCAAGACGCCGCTCCGGTGAGCAACAAGTCATTAGAAGCTGAATTGCTGCAAGGGGTAGGTTCACACAGTCAGGCTCCAGTTTTCCCTCTGGTGCTTTGTCACGGTGCAGGGGAAGTAGCCTTCACAAACTGTACGGGTATGTGACAGTGCTGCGTTGCTCTCCCCTCATGTGACCGCATGTGCGCGTGTGAACAGGGAGATGGTGGTGGTGCACCCTGACGCCCAGTTCCTGGAAGACATCACCGGCAAGCTGTGCGAGGTGGGGCAAGCTGGGCGAGGTGGGGCAAGCTGGGCGAGGTGGGGCAAGCTGGGCGAGGTGGGGCAAGCTGGGCGAGGTGGGGCAAGCTGGGCGAGGTGGGGCAAGCTGGGCGAGGTGGGGCAAGCTGGGCGAGGTGGGGCAAGCTGGGCGAGGTGGGGCAAGCTGTGCGAGGTGGGGCAAGCTGTGCGAGGTGGGGCAAGCTGTGCGAGGTGGGGCAAGCTGGGCGAGGTGGGGCAAGCTGGGTGAGGTTGGGCAAGCTGGGCGAGGTGGGGCAAGCTGTGCGAGGTGGGGCAAGCTGTGCGAGGTGGGGCAAGCTGGGCGAGGTGGGGCAAGCTGAGCGAGGTGGGGCAAGCTGTGCGAGGTGGGGCAAGCTGGGCGAGGTGGGGCAAGCTGAGCGAGGTGGGGCAAGCTGTGCGAGGTGGGGCAAGCTGTGCGAGGTGGGGCAAGCTGGGCGAGGTGGGGCAAGCTGGGCGAGGTGGGGCAAGCTGAGCGAGGTGGGGCAAGCTGTGCGAGGTGGGGCAAGCTGTGCGAGGTGGGGCAAGCTGGGCGAGGTGGGGCAAGCTGGACGAGGTGGGGCAAGCTGTGCGAGGTGGGGCAAGCTGTGCGAGGTGGGGCAATCTGTGCGAGGTGGGGCAAGCTGGGCGAGGTGGGGCAAGCTGGGTGAGGTTGGGCAAGCTGGGCGAGGTGGGCAAGCTGTGCGAGGTGGGGCAAGCTGTGCGAGGTGGGGCAAGCTGGGCGAGGTGGGCAAGCTGAGCGAGGTGGGGCAAGCTGTGCGAGGTGGGGCAAGCTGGGCGAGGTGGGGCAAGCTGAGCGAGGTGGGCAAGCTGTGCGAGGTGGGGCAAGCTGTGCGAGGTGGGGCAAGCTGGGCGAGGTGGGGCAAGCTGTGCGAGGTGGGGCAAGCTGTGCGAGGTGGGGCAAAGCTGTGTGAGGTGGGGCAAGCTGGGCGAGGTGGGGCAAGCTGGGTGAGGTTGGGCAAGCTGGGCCGAGGTGGGGCAAGCTGTGCGAGGTGGGGCAAGCTGTGCGAGGTGGGGCAAGCTGGGCGAGGTGGGGCAAGCTGAGCGAGGTGGGGCAAGCTGTGCGAGGTGGGGCAAGCTGGGCGAGGTGGGGCAAGCTGAGCGAGGTGGGGCAAGCTGTGCGAGGTGGGGCAAGCTGTGCGAGGTGGGGCAAGCTGGGCAAGGTGGGGCAAGCTGGGCGAGGTGGGGCAAGCTGTGCGAGGTGGGGCAAGCTGTGCGATGTGGGGCAAGCTGGGCGAGGTGGGGCAAGCTGGGCGAGGTTGGGCAAGCTGGGCGAGGTGGGGCAAGCTGTGCGAGGTGGGGCAAGCTGTGCGAGGTAGGGCAAGCTGGGCGAGGTGGGGCAAGCTGAGCGAGGTGACGCAAGCTGGGCGAGGTGGGGCAAGCTGGGCGAGGCGGGGCAAGCTGGGCGAGGTGGGGCAAGCTGGGCGAGGTGGGGCAAGCTGTGCGAGGTGGGACAAGCTGTGCGAGGTGGGGCAAGCTGCGAGGTGGGGCAGGCTGTGTGAGGCGGGGCAAGCTGTGCGAGGCGGGGCAAGCTGTGCGTGGCGGGGCAAGCCTATGTGTTAGCACAGCCTCTTCAATGCCGGCATTCCCATGCACCCTCGCTCACCTGTGCTCCCTCGCTCACCTGTGCTCCTCGCTCACCTGTGCTCCCTCGCTCACCTGTGCTCCCTCGCTCACCTGTGCTCCCTCGCTCACCTGTGCTCCCTCTCTCACCTGTGCTCCCTCTCTCATCTGTGCTCCCTCGCTCACCTGTGCTCCCTCGCTCACCTGTGCTCCCTCCTCACCTGTGCTCCCTCGCTCACCTGTGCTCCCTCGCTCACCTGTGCTCCCTCGCTCACCTGTGCTCCCTCTCTCACCTGTGCTCCCTCGCTCACCTGTGCTCCCTTGCTCACCTGTGCTCCCTCGCTCACCTGTGCTCCCTCGCTCACCTGTGCTCCCTCGCTCACCTGTGCTCCCTCGCTCACCTGTGCTCCCTCGCTCACCTGTGCTCCCTCGCTCACCTGTGCTCCCTCGCTCACCTGTGCTCCCTCGCTCACCTGTGCTCCCTCGCTCACCTGTGCTCCCTCGCTCACCTGTGCTCCCTCTCTCACCTGTGCTCCTCGCTCACCTGTGCTCCCTCGCTCACCTGTGCTCCCTCGCTCACCTGTGCTCCCTCGCTCACCTGTGCTCCCTCTCTCACCTGTGCTCCCTCGCTCACCTGTGCTCCCTCGCTCACCTGTGCTCCCTCGCTCACCTGTGCTCCCTCGCTCACCTGTGCTCTCTCGCTCACCTGTGCTCCCTCGCTCACCTGTGCTCCCTCGCTCACCTGTGCTCCCTCGCTCACCTGTGCTCCCTCGCTCACCTGTGCTCCCTCTCTCACCTGTGCTCCCTCGCTCACCTGTGCTCCCTCGCTCACCTGTGCTCCCTCGCTCACCTGTGCTCCCTCGCTCACCTGTGCTCTCTCGCTCACCTGTGCTCCCTCGCTCACCTGTGCTCCCTCGCTCACCTGTGCTCCCTCGCTCACCTGTGCTCCCTCGCTCACCTGTGCTCCCTCGCTCACCTGTGCTCCCTCGCTCACCTGTGCTCCCTCGCTCACCTGTGCTCCCTCTCTCACCTGTGCTCCTCGCTCACCTGTGCTCCCTCGCTCACCTGTGCCCCTCGCTCACCTGTGCTCCCTCGCTCACCTGTGCTCCCTCTCTCACCTGTGCTCCCTCGCTCACCTGTGCTCCCTCGCTCACCTGTGCTCCCTCGCTCACCTGTGCTCCCTCGCTCACCTGTGCTCCCTCGCTCACCTGTGCTCCCTCGCTCACCTGTGCTCCCTCGCTCACCTGTGCTCCCTCTCTCACCTGTGCTCCCTCGCTCACCTGTGCTCCCTCGCTCACCTGTGCCCCCTCGCTCACCTGTGCTCCCTCACTCACCTGTGCTCCCTCTCTCACCTGTCCTCCCTCGCTCACCTGTGCTCCCTCGCTCACCTGTGCTCCCTCGCTCACCTGTGCTCCCTCGCTCACCTGTGCTCCTCGCTCACCTGTGCTCCCTCGCTCACCTGTGCTCCCTCGCTCACCTGTGCTCCCTCGCTCACCTGTGCTCCCTCGCTCACCTGTGCTCCCTCGCTCACCTGTGCTCCCTCGCTCACCTGTGCTCCCTCGCTCACCTGTGCTCCCTCGCTCACCTGTGCTCCCTCGCTCACCTGTGCTCCCTCGCTCACCTGTGCTCCCTCTCTCACCTGTGCTCCCTCGCTCACCTGTGCTCCCTCGCTCACCTGTGCTCCCTCGCTCACCTGTGCTCCCTCGCTCACCTGTGCTCCCTCTCTCACCTGTGCTCCCTCGCTCACCTGTGCTCCCTCGCTCACCTGTGCTCCCTCGCTCACCTGTGCTCCCTCGCTCACCTGTGCTCCTCGCTCACCTGTGCTCCCTCGCTCACCTGTGCTCCCTCGCTCACCTGTGCTCCCTCGCTCACCTGTGCTCCCTCGCTCACCTGTGCTCCCTCGCTCACCTGTGCTCCCTCGCTCACCTGTGCTCCCTCGCTCACCTGTGCTCCCTCGCTCACCTGTGCTCCCTCGCTCACCTGTGCTCCCTCGCTCACCTGTGCTCCCTCGCTCACCTGTGCTCCCTCGCTCACCTGTGCTCCCTCGCTCACCTGTGCTCCCTCGCTCACCTGTGCTCCCTCGCTCACCTGTGCTCCCTCGCTCACCTGTGCTCCCTCGCTCACCTGTGCTCCCTCTCTCACCTGTGCTCCCTCGCTCACCTGTGCTCCCTCGCTCACCTGTGCTCCCTCGCTCACCTGTGCTCCCTCGCTCACCTGTGCTCCCTCGCTCACCTGTGCTCCCTCGCTCACCTGTGCTCCTCCTCACCTGTGCTCCCTCGCTCACCTGTGCTCCCTCGCTCACCTGTGCTCCCTCGCTCACCTGTGCTCCCTCGCTCACCTGTGCTCCCTCGCTCACCTGTGCTCCCTCGCTCACCTGTGCTCCCTCGCTCACCTGTGCTCCCTCGCTCACCTGTGCTCCCTCTCTCACCTGTGCTCCCTCGCTCACCTGTGCTCCCTCGCTCACCTGTGCTCCCTCGCTCACCTGTGCTCCCTCGCTCACCTGTGCTCCCTCGCTCACCTGTGCTCCCTCGCTCACCTGTGCTCCCTCGCTCACCTGTGCTCCCTCGCTCACCTGTGCTCCCTCGCTCACCTGTGCTCCCTCGCTCACCTGTGCTCCCTCGCTCACCTGTGCTCCCTCGCTCACCTGTGCCCCTCGCTCACCTGTGCTCCCTCGCTCACCTGTGCTCCCTCGCTCACCTGTGCTCCCTCGCTCACCTGTGCTCCCTCGCTCACCTGTGCTCCCTCGCTCACCTGTGCTCCCTCGCTCACCTGTGCTCCCTCGCTCACCTGTGCTCCCTCTCTCACCTGTGCTCCCTCGCTCACCTGTGCTCCCTCGCTCACCTGTGCTCCCTCGCTCACCTGTGCTCCCTCGCTCACCTGTGCTCCCTCGCTCACCTGTGCTCCCTCGCTCACCTGTGCTCCCTCGCTCACCTGTGCTCCCTCGCTCACCTGTGCTCCCTCTCACCTGTGCTCCCTCGCTCACCTGTGCTCCCTCGCTCACCTGTGCTCCCTCGCTCACCTGTGCTCCCTCGCTCACCTGTGCTCCCTCGCTCACCTGTGCTCCCTCGCTCACCTGTGCTCCCTCGCTCACCTGTGCTCCCTCGCTCACCTGTGCTCCCTCGCTCACCTGTGCTCCCTCGCTCACCTGTGCTCCCTCGCTCACCTGTGCTCCCTCGCTCACCTGTGCTCCCTCGCTCACCTGTGCTCCCTCGCTCACCTGTGCTCCCTCGCTCACCTGTGCTCCCTCGCTCACCTGTGCTCCCTCGCTCACCTGTGCTCCCTCGCTCACCTGTGCTCCCTCGCTCACCTGTGCTCCCTCGCTCACCTGTGCTCCCTCGCTCACCTGTGCTCCCTCGCTCACCTGTGCTCCCTCGCTCACCTGTGCTCCCTCGCTCACCTGTGCTCCCTCGCTCACCTGTGCTCCCTCGCTCACCTGTGCTCCCTCGCTCACCTGTGCTCCCTCGCTCACCTGTGCTCCCTCGCTCACCTGTGCTCCCTCGCTCACCTGTGCTCCCTCGCTCACCTGTGCTCCCTCGCTCACCTGTGCTCCCTCGCTCACCTGTGCTCCCTCGCTCACCTGTGCTCCCTCGCTCACCTGTGCTCCCTCGCTCACCTGTGCTCCCTCGCTCACCTGTGCTCCCTCGCTCACCTGTGCTCCCTCTCTCACCTGTGCTCCCTCGCTCACCTGTGCTCCTCGCTCACCTGTGCTCCCTCGCTCACCTGTGCTCCCTCGCTCACCTGTGCTCCCTCTCTCACCTGTGCTCCCTCGCTCACCTGTGCTCCCTCGCTCACCTGTGCTCCCTCGCTCACCTGTGCTCCCTCGCTCACCTGTGCTCCCTCGCTCACCTGTGCTCCCTCGCTCACCTGTGCTCCCTCTCTCACCTGTGCTCCCTCGCTCACCTGTGCTCCCTCGCTCACCTGTGCTCCCTCGCTCACCTGTGCTCCCTCTCTCACCTGTGCTCCCTCGCTCACCTGTGCTCCCTCGCTCACCTGTGCCCCTCGCTCACCTGTGCTCCCTCGCTCACCTGTGCTCCCTCTCACCTGTGCTCCCTCGCTCACCTGTGCTCCCTCGCTCACCTGTGCTCCCTCGCTCACCTGTGCTCCCTCGCTCACCTGTGCTCCCTCGCTCACCTGTGCTCCTCGCTCACCTGTGCTCCCTCGCTCACCTGTGCTCCCTCGCTCACCTGTGCTCCCTCGCTCACCTGTGCTCCCTCGCTCACCTGTGCTCCCTCGCTCACCTGTGCTCCCTCGCTCACCTGTGCCCCTCGCTCACCTGTGCTCCCTCGCTCACCTGTGCTCCCTCGCTCACCTGTGCTCCTCTCGCTCACCTGTGCTCCCTCGCTCACCTGTGCTCCCTCGCTCACCTGTGCTCCCTCGCTCACCTGTGCTCCCTCGCTCACCTGTGCTCCCTCTCTCACCTGTGCTCCCTCGCTCACCTGTGCTCCCTCGCTCACCTGTGCTCCCTCGCTCACCTGTGCTCCCTCGCTCACCTGTGCTCCCTCGCTCACCTGTGCTCCCTCGCTCACCTGTGCTCCCTCGCTCACCTGTGCTCCCTCGCTCACCTGTGCTCCCTCTCTCACCTGTGCTCCCTCGCTCACCTGTGCTCCCTCGCTCACCTGTGCTCCCTCGCTCACCTGTGCTCCCTCGCTCACCTGTGCTCCC
This sequence comes from Closterium sp. NIES-67, assembly GCA_027943415.1. NCBI lineage: Eukaryota > Viridiplantae > Streptophyta > Zygnematophyceae > Desmidiales > Closteriaceae > Closterium > Closterium sp. NIES-67. The sequence continues at coordinate 16,476 of BQMB01001096.1, forward strand.
TCGCTCACCTGTGCTCCCTCGCTCACCTGTGCTCCCTCGCTCACCTGTGCTCCCTCGCTCACCTGTGCTCCCTCGCTCACCTGTGCTCCCTCTCTCACCTGTGCTCCCTCGCTCACCTGTGCTCCCTCGCTCACCTGTGCTCCCTCGCTCACCTGTGCTCCTCGCTCACCTGTGCTCCCTCGCTCACCTGTGCTCCCTCGCTCCTGTCACCTGTGCTCCCTCGCTCACCTGTGCTCCCTCGCTCACCTGTGCTCCCTCGCTCACCTGTGCTCCCTCGCTCACCTGTGCTCCCTCGCTCACCTGTGCTCCCTCGCTCACCTGTGCTCCCTCGCTCACCTGTGCTCCCTCGCTCACCTGTGCTCCCTCGCTCACCTGTGCTCCCTCGCTCACCTGTGCTCCCTCGCTCACCTGTGCTCCCTCGCTCACCTGTGCTCCCTCGCTCACCTGTGCCCCTCGCTCACCTGTGCTCCCTCGCTCACCTGTGCTCCCTCGCTCACCTGTGCTCCCTCGCTCACCTGTGCTCCCTCGCTCACCTGTGCTCCCTCGCTCACCTGTGCTCCCTCGCTCACCTGTGCTCCCTCGCTCACCTGTGCTCCCTCGCTCACCTGTGCTCCCTCGCTCACCTGTGCTCCCTCGCTCACCTGTGCTCCCTCGCTCACCTGTGCTCCCTCGCTCACCTGTGCTCCCTCGCTCACCTGTGCTCCCTCGCTCACCTGTGCTCCCTCGCTCACCTGTGCTCCCTCGCTCACCTGTGCTCCCTCGCTCACCTGTGCTCCCTCGCTCACCTGTGCTCCCTCGCTCACCTGTGCTCCCTCGCTCACCTGTGCTCCCTCGCTCACCTGTGCTCCCTCGCTCACCTGTGCTCCCTCGCTCACCTGTGCTCCCTCGCTCACCTGTGCTCCCTCGCTCACCTGTGCTCCCTCGCTCACCTGTGCTCCCTCGCTCACCTGTGCTCCCTCGCTCACCTGTGCTCCCTCGCTCACCTGTGCTCCCTCGCTCACCTGTGCTCCCTCGCTCACCTGTGCTCCCTCGCTCACCTGTGCTCCCTCGCTCACCTGTGCTCCCTCGCTCACCTGTGCTCCCTCGCTCACCTGTGCTCCCTCGCTCACCTGTGCTCCCTCTCTCACCTGTGCTCCCTCGCTCACCTGTGCTCCCTCGCTCACCTGTGCTCCCTCGCTCACCTGTGCTCCCTCGCTCACCTGTGCTCCCTCGCTCACCTGTGCTCCCTCGCTCACCTGTGCTCCCTCTCTCACCTGTGCTCCCTCGCTCACCTGTGCTCCCTCGCTCACCTGTGCTCCCTCGCTCACCTGTGCTCCCTCGCTCACCTGTGCTCCCTCGCTCACCTGTGCTCCCTCGCTCACCTGTGCTCCCTCTCTCACCTGTGCTCCCTCGCTCACCTGTGCTCCCTCGCTCACCTGTGCTCCCTCGCTCACCTGTGCTCCCTCGCTCACCTGTGCTCCCTCGCTCACCTGTGCTCCCTCGCTCACCTGTGCTCCCTCTCTCACCTGTGCTCCCTCGCTCACCTGTGCTCCCTCGCTCACCTGTGCTCCCTCGCTCACCTGTGCTCCCTCGCTCACCTGTGCTCCCTCGCTCACCTGTGCTCCCTCGCTCACCTGTGCTCCCTCGCTCACCTGTGCTCCCTCGCTCACCTGTGCTCCCTCGCTCACCTGTGCTCCCTCGCTCACCTGTGCTCCCTCGCTCACCTGTGCTCCCTCGCTCACCTGTGCTCCCTCGCTCACCTGTGCTCCCTCGCTCACCTGTGCTCCCTCTCTCACCTGTGCTCCCTCGCTCACTGTGCTCCCTCGCTCACCTGTGCTCCCTCGCTCACCTGTGCTCCCTCGCTCACCTGTGCTCCCTCGCTCACCTGTGCTCCCTCGCTCACCTGTGCTCCCTCGCTCACCTGTGCTCCCTCGCTCACCTGTGCTCCCTCGCTCACCTGTGCTCCCTCTCTCACCTGTGCTCCCTCGCTCACCTGTGCTCCCTCGCTCACCTGTGCTCCCTCGCCTCACCTGTGCTCCCTCGCTCACCTGTGCCCTCTCACCTGTGCTCCCTCGCTCACCTGTGCTCCCTCGCTCACCTGTGCTCCCTCGCTCACCTGTGCTCCCTCTCACCTGTGCTCCCTCTCTCACCTGTGCTCCCTCGCTCACCTGTGCTCCCTCGCTCACCTGTGCTCCCTCGCTCACCTGTGCTCCCTCGCTCACCTGTGCTCCCTCGCTCACCTGTGCTCCCTCGCTCACCTGTGCTCCCTCGCTCACCTGTGCTCCCTCGCTCACCTGTGCTCCCTCGCTCACCTGTGCTCCCTCGCTCACCTGTGCTCCCTCGCTCACCTGTGCTCCCTCGCTCACCTGTGCTCCCTCGCTCACCTGTGCTCCCTCGCTCACCTGTGCTCCCTCGCTCACCTGTGCTCCCTCGCTCACCTGTGCTCCCTCGCTCACCTGTGCTCCCTCGCTCACCTGTGCTCCCTCGCTCACCTGTGCTCCCTCGCTCACCTGTGCTCCCTCGCTCACCTGTGCTCCCTCGCTCACCTGTGCTCCCTCGCTCACCTGTGCTCCCTCGCTCACCTGTGCTCCCTCGCTCACCTGTGCTCCCTCGCTCACCTGTGCTCTCTCGCTCACCTGTGCTCCCTCGCTCACCTGTGCTCCCTCGCTCACCTGTGCTCCCTCGCTCACCTGTGCTCCCTCGCTCACCTGTGCTCCCTCGCTCACCTGTGCTCCCTCGCTCACCTGTGCTCCCTCGCTCACCTGTGCTCCCTCGCTCACCTGTGCTCCCTCGCTCACCTGTGCTCCCTCGCTCACCTGTGCTCCCTCGCTCACCTGTGCTCCCTCGCTCACCTGTGCTCCCTCTCTCACCTGTGCTCCCTCGCTCACCTGTGCTCCCTCGCTCACCTGTGCTCCCTCGCTCACCTGTGCTCCCTCGCTCACCTGTGCTCCCTCTCTCACCTGTGCTCCCTCGCTCACCTGTGCTCCCTCGCTCACCTGTGCTCCCTCGCTCACCTGTGCTCCCTCGCTCACCTGTGCTCCCTCGCTCACCTGTGCTCCCTCGCTCACCTGTGCTCCCTCTCTCACCTGTGCTCCCTCGCTCACCTGTGCTCCCTCGCTCACCTGTGCTCCCTCGCTCACCTGTGCTCCCTCTCTCACCTGTGCTCCCTCGCTCACCTGTGCTCCCTCGCTCACCTGTGCTCCCTCGCTCACCTGTGCTCCCTCTCTCACCTGTGCTCCCTCGCTCACCTGTGCTCCCTCGCTCACCTGTGCTCCCTCTCTCACCTGTGCTCCCTCTCTCACCTGTGCTCCCTCTCTCACCTGTGCTCCCTCGCTCACCTGTGCTCCCTCTCTCACCTGTGCTCCCTCTCTCACCTGTGCTCCCTCTCTCACCTGTGCTCCCTCGCTCACCTGTGCTCCCTCGCTCACCTGTGCTCCCTCGCTCACCTGTGCTCCCTCTCTCTCCTGTGCTCCCTCTCTCACCTGTGCTCCCTCTCCTCCCTCGCCTCCCTCTTTCCTTTACCCCCGTTTCTTCTCCTCACTATTTCTCCAAACCCCCCCCCCCCCCCCCCCCTGCCTCTGCTGCCCCTGGCCATTCCCCCTGCCGGCAGTACGTGCGCGAGGAGCTCAACGTGCGCTCGGTGGTGCCGTGCGCCGACACCAGCAAGTACACCTCCGTGCGCGCCGAACCTGACTTCAGGTACGGTCCGTACCACACGCTTGGGCTGACACAAGTAATGGCGGAACCCGGCAGCAGCTACTGGTCCAAGGTAACTACAGGCAGGACTGGAAGCGCTGTGTTGCCACATGGTTGGTACTGTGATTGAATGTATGTGCCTACCCCTGCTCGTACGGGGGAGCAACAATATGTCAACAAGTAGGTTGCGAGGAGCGAGCAGTAAGTGGCCGTCGTCAAGAGTGAAGCCTGAACGTAGTCGTCGTACTTGCTTGAACAAAGGCAGGGCACATGGTGATGCCGACCTCGCTGAAGCTCGGCACACTGTCTTTCCACCACTGGCTCACTGGTCTGTCCACAGTCAACCATCGTTTCATCCTCCCTCCTGGCAGCGAGGGCACGTCGTCCCACGTCTCCTTCTTACATGCGCCCCCACCTTCCTCTCTCCACCGCCCACCACCTGGCCCGGCAGTGTGTTGGGGCGGCGCGTGGGCAAGGCGATGGGGGCGGTGGCGAAGGCCGTGAAGGACATGGACGCCGCCGCCATAGCGGCGCTGCAGAGCGCGGGGGAGGTCACCATCGCTGGCCACACCCTCGCTGCCTCTGACATCAAGGTGGGGTTTCAGATTGCCTTGGATGCGGGGATGGGAACAGGAGTGTGAGGATTGGGGAGTGATGTTTTTTCTGAAATGGAGGGGGTAGTTCTAGAAACGATTGCCTTTGTGGCTTTGAGATAGAGGTTGATGAGGGGGGACGTATTGGATGGGAGTTGCTGCAGTTCGTGGGATGGGGGGCAACTGATCTGATACAGATGGATCCTCTCTTCGTATGCCCTGATGATCAGATCGTTCTCTCTTCGTATGCCCTGATGATCAGATCGTTCTCTCTTCGTATGCCCTGATGATCAGATCGTTCTCTCTTCGTATGCCCTGATGATCAGATCGTTCTCTCTTCGTATGCCCTGATGATCAGATCGTTCTCTCTTCGTATGCCCTGATGATCAGATCGTTCTCTCTTCGTATGCCCTGATGATCAGATCGTTCTCTCTTCGTATGCCCTGATGATCAGATCGTTCTCTCTTGTTTCAATCACCCTCTGCGGCCCATCCTCTCCTCCATGGCCTCCCATCCTCTCCTCCATGGCCTCCCATCCTCTCCTCCATGGCCTCCCATCTGCGCTGACCACCATGCCTCCATCCTGCATGCTTTTGACGCAGCAACATGTGTATTCCGTCGTTGCTGCCAGCTTCCTCCCTGCCACACCCGCTCCTCACTCGCTGTGACCGCTACGCACTCCCTCGTGCCGCCCCTCCCCCCCCCACCAGGTGGTGCGGGACTTCAAGGCGCCAGAGGGCAGCAGTGCGGGCGACATGGACGCGGCGGGCGATGGCGAGGCGCTGGTGGTGCTGGACCTGCGGCCCGACACCGAGCTACTGGAGGCCGGCGCCGCCAGGGAGGTGAGGGATGAGGGCGGCCTGTGAGCGTGCTGTGTGCTTGAGTCTCGTGCCTTCAATTGCATGTCCCTTTTAACCCACCCATTCCCATTTCAACCACAGCCCTTCCCATTGCTGTCACCCAATTAGCCCACTGCTGCTTGTCCCTCCAATCCAATGGCCTACAGGCTTTCTTCCCACGCCCCTGGCGCCTCCCTTCAACCTCTCACCCCTATCAACTCGGCCCTTTCTTGCTTAACCCGAAGCCGTAGCTGCTGCTGACTGAAGGCAAGGTGGGGCATCTAACATTCGACAACTCACTTCAATGGCTACTGTCCCCATCCCCCACCCCAACCCCCCCTCCATCCCACCATCCCCACCCAACCCCCCCCCCCCCCCCCCCTCCCTCCTCCCTCCCCCCCCCCAGGTGGTGAACCGCGTGCAGAAGCTGCGCAAGCGGGCGGGGCTGGAGCCCACGGACGCCGTGGAGGTGTTCGTCCACCTGCACGGCGAGGGCGAGGGGGAGGGGGAGGGGGATAAAGCGTCGCATGGGGGGGTCAGTGACGGTGGCGTGGGGAGCAAGGGCAAGGAGGGCGCTGAGGAGTCGCCGCTGCAGCGCATTCTGGTGTCCCAGGTACTCCATTGGCAGCAGCAGATTGGCTGGAGGCCCGTGTGACCTTTTGCACCTGCTGCCAGAGCCATGCCCCTCTCCCCCCGTGCCCGTCCTCCACTCTTCCATCCCCCCCTCCCCCCACTCTCCTCCCCCAGCACTCCGCCCTCCCTCCTGTCTCTGTTGCGCTCCCTATCCCCCCTATTCCACAGTGTTCAAACTTCCCGTTGGTCTGCCCCTGCTCACTCGCCCCTCTTCCCCTGCCAGGCGGCGTACATCCACGATGCCCTGGGAGCGCCACTTCTGTCCGCCGACTACTGCCCCTCACATGCCGTATGTGCCCCTCCCATGCCGTGTGTGCCCCTCACATGCCCTATGTGCCCCTCACATGCCCTATGTGCCCCTCACATGCTGTGTGTGCCCCTCACATGCCGTGTGTGCCCCTCACATGCCCTATGTGCCCCTCACATGCTGTGTGTACCCCTCACATGCCGTGTGTGCCCCTCTCGTGCCGTGTGTGCGCCTCCCATGCCGTATGTTGTGTGCAGCAAGTGCCATGCCTGTCATGTCTCGCACCTCCCCCGCCCCTTGGAGGAATCCTTCTGCCCTCTTGCTGCGACAATTGTCCTCCTCCCGCCAACTCACAGCCCTGCCTCTCCGCCTTCTTCGTCCTGTCACCCCCACCTCCCCCTCTCCCCCAGGTGGTGCTGGCGTCGGAGCGCTACAGCGGAGTGGCGGGGGCGTCCTTCACGCTCACTCTCACGCGCCCCGCGCTCTGCTTCTCGCCCTCCCTCGCTGTCAACGCCTGCAATGGTGTGTGCTCTTCAATGCACCAGATGTGCTCTTGAATGCACCAGATGTGCTCTTGAATGCACCAGATGTGCTCTTGAATGCACCAGATGTGCTCTTGAATGCACCAGATGTGCTCTTGAATTCACCAGATGTGCTCTTGAATGCACCAGATGTGCTCTTGAATGCGCCTGATGTGCTCTTGAATGCACCAGATGTGCTCTTGAATGCGCCAGATGTGCTCTTGAATGCGCCTGATGTGCTCTTGAATGCACCAGATGTGCTCTTGAATGCACCAGATGTGCTCTTGAATGCACCTGATGTGCTCTTGAATGCGCCTGATGTGCTCTTGAATGCACCTGATGTGCTCTTGAATGCGCCTGATGTGCTCTTGAATGCGCATGGTGCTCTTGCGTGTTTTTGCCTCTGGGGGTCTTCATGGCACGTGCCGTCGCCGGCCATCCATGAGTTGTCCTGTCAGTAAGCACATGGCTTTTGTGTATACCATCAATTCAACATCACCCTAGTGCTGTCTGCTCTGCGCTTTTCTCTGGTGCCCATCCCTTTTTTTTACTTCTATTCCAACCGTTTCTTGTCTGTTTAACTGCTGGCCACACATTGAGCCGTGCGAGTGATGAGCCCACCCAAACACACAACATGGAGTCAGTTGCAGCAGTCAAGGTATGCGTGTTGCCGCCAAACTCCGCCCGTCTCTCCCTCTCCATGCATGGCCCTTCACATGCTGCCCTCACGCAGGCAACGCCGAGGCAGCCACCGCAGTGCAGGTGGTGCTGATGGCTCGAGACCCCGCCAAGCTCCGGGCCGAGATGGCAGCAGCAGGGGGGAAGGTGAGCTGGTGGCCCACCATTTTGTGTGCGTGTGCCTGAACTTGTGCGTGTGCCTGAACATGTGCGTGTGCCTGAACATGTGCGTGTGCCTGAACATGTGCGTGTGCCTGAACATGTGCGTGTGCCTGAACATGTGCGTGTGCCTGAACATGTGCGTGTGCCTGAACATGTGCGTGTGCCTGAACATGTGCGTGTGCCTGAACATGTGCGTGTGCCTGAACATGTGCGTGTGCCTGAACATGTGCGTGTGCCTGAACATGTGCGTGTGCCTGAACATGTGCGTGTGCCTGAACATGTGCGTGTGCCTGAACATGTGCATGTGCCTGAACATGTGCGTGTGCCTGAACATGTGCGTGTCCGAGTGTGTGGAAACTCTGTGGGGGGAGAGGAAGGGATGCATGCTTGCAGCTGCACCACTGTCTGTGGGCTGTCAGCCTTGCTGCTGTGGGCTTCTGCCAATCCTGAATCTTGCCCAATTTGCTCTCCACCATCTCCTTGCACCCCCCACCAGGTGCATGTGGCGGTGGACGGCATGGGCGAGTGGGACATGGTGCAGGGCGCGCACCTCTTCCTCTCCGTCAACGACTTCCTTGAGGCGAACCCTGCCACGCGCCCCTGATGGCCCGCCCGCCCTGCCAATCAGCCACCCTGCCACGTGCCCATGGCATCCCACCCCACCTGCGAGCTTGCCAGGGGGCTGTCTCCACATCAAGAAATGGCAGCACCTTCCAAGAGCAGTAGCCTTAGCATTATGTGCTGTGGATCAACCATACATCGCAGAAGTTTAACATAGAGCAGTTGAAGTCATATTCAAGTTGAAAGCATGTCATGACAGGACATGTTTCTGGTGCAAAAGATATCAAGAAAATGTTAGAATGTTGAGAGAAAATTGGACTAAGGGAGGAAGGCTGAGGGTTACAAAGGTGGGAATTGTTGGAAATATCTCAAAGGACTTAAGCGTTTCTGAAGTATAACACTGTACTCGAGGAAGATTACAGGGGGGGGGCACGCGAGTCAACGGAGGTTACACGAGGGGGCGGACAAAGAATGCAAAAAGACTCGAAAGGTCGCAACTAGAGGTTACGACTGACCGTTACAACATCACGGATGGTAACCGAAGCGGCAATCGAGTCGCTGTGCGACTCGATAAACCGTTCCTGTAACTGTATTCTACAACTGCTTTCTTATCTTCTATATATTGCTGTATGCTTGTTTCTTTCATCAATCACTTGTTCTCATATACTAGTACAAGGGTTCAACTACTCAACTTCCGCTGCACTACTCAAGTCTCCTTTACATCTGGGACTTAGTCTCTGAAAGATCTTAAGGGCTTTTTCTCAGCCCAATATGGTATGAGAGCTGGTTAGAGACCAAACTCCCAGCAACTGCGCTCCATCAACCTACAACTCAACTCAATTCAACGACTTCATTGATCACAAGACATGGACAGCAAGGGCAAGAAAGTCTCTACGGGCTCACCCAGCGGCCAAGAAACTCAACACGGCAACTCTCGTCTGCACACCTCAGGACTGCAGACAGAGACCGGGACTGCTCAAGAAACAACGGGAAGAGTACCAGAGATGGTGACTCCATCTCCCTCTTCAAGCGTGGACCCCAACCTTATGGAAAGGTTCTTCAGCTTCATGTCGCACTTCGACCAGCAGCAGCAGACAAGGACACCTGCGCATTCAACACAGAGCAATGGAGGAAACATGGGATTAGCGCCGATGAGCCTCGACAACTCATCGTTTGGGCGACACAATCAAGCGCCTACCTTTGCGCCTTATCACTCTTCACCGGGGACGTTCGAGTTCATGCCGCCCCGTGCCCAACCAACAGCAGCTGCATCACAACAAACACCAAACGAAATCTTAAGTCTCCAGGCGCAGTTTTCACACGTGATAAAACTACAGACATCCTCACCGTTCAACGGACACGACTTCTTTACCTGGAGCTTTGAGTTCGAGCTGCTGATGGAGGCTGCGCATCTCTTGGGATACTTCAACGGGTCCCTGCCATTCCCAAGCAACGGCACTGGAAAGGAACAAGAAATCTTCACGTATCAGTCGCTGCTGGCGTATACGGTTCTCCTGAGAAACCTGTCACCACAAGAACAGCAGAGCATCAGAACATACAGGAGCTATGGAAACTCCGCGGAACTCGCATGGCACCATCTCAAGTGCCTCTATCAAGCAAACGACAGCGTGACACAAAGCAGACTCATGCAACAACTGACAACAATACAAATGAAGACCGGGGAAAAGGCGATGCAGTATATGAGTCGCTACCAGACCCTCCGCGACCGCCTGCTTCGGTGCGGAGGAACAATCACTGAAGAAAGCTTCGTGACGCTTGTCCTCGCCGGGCTCGGGCCAGAATGGAGAACCACACGATCGCTTCTTCGCGCCCACGGAAGGATTTCGGAGATGCACCTCTGCGCTGAGCTTCACGCTGAACAACAGGAGATGGACCTGTTCGAAGAAAGACAACCAAGGAAGCAGCAGCAGTTAGTCTTCTACACTCAACGAAGAAACGACAACACCTACAATCGACGCGGCAAGCAAGAACGCGACAACAGGGGACTTACCTTCGTGCCGCCGTTCTGCCACAACTGCCAGACTTCCGGGCACTCCAAGGTCAACTGCAACCGCCCTCGCGTTTACCGTCCAGCAGACCCACAAGTCGCTTCCACTCAAGCAAGTCCCCCAAGGCGCTCTTCAACATCTGCACAACAGACACCAAACATTATCAATTGCATGGTACACATCCACAACTGCGCACCCGGATCACCACCCACTTACGCGCCAGACGAAGAAGAGCTCCCGCCACCGCGCTCACAAGGCCTTCAAGTCAATCCAACATATGCTGCGGTCGCCAACGCCGAACCCACCGGGCGAAACACCTGGTTCTTGGACAGCTGCTGCGGGCAACACATGTGCTCTTCGGGACGCTTCGTGCAACAGGAGAAACGCCTCAACCGCGACGTCATCATCACCGTCGCCAACAACGAAAATCTGAAAACAAACAGACAAGGCGTGGTTCAGTTACAATCCATGGAGACAAATGCCATACTTCAGCTCAACAAAGTCCTCATTGTCGACAACCTGGGATACAACCTACTAAGCGTAAGCCAACTAATGGCCAAGGGGATTCACCTGGAGTGCGACTCCTACTCCAACGAGTTTCGGCTATACCACGGGAAGGGTGGCCTCTTCATCGGTCGTGCCCTCCTGAAATCCGGCGTCTTCGTGTTGGACTTCGTCCCCGACCGCGGTACTGCCGACAGCGACGGCATCGTATCATTCGCCGCCTGGACACACCCGCCGGATCTTGATCCAGAATTCGACAGTGACGGCTTCTGGCACTCCAACACCATACCTGCAGCAGAAAGAACACGAGCATTAGCAGTCATCAGACAAGAAAGACAAGTACCCGCGAGTATCCCAACCAAACCATCACCTGCAGTAGCAGCAGCAGGACCCAGCCGAGTCCCACCACCGGCAATCCGAGGACCGCCAACCGAAGCAGACCAACTTATGCCCATCACACGAGAAGTTTGTCGAAGTCCCGCCACAGTCGTCGCGTTCTTCTCCAACGCCGACATATACCACCGCTCGCCGGGTCATCGCGCTTCCGACGACATCTGGCACCAACGCCTCGAGCATCCTGCAAACAGCACGATACTACAGACAATCCAAGCACAGGTGTTAGAATGCAACGCCCTCCTAACGACGAACGGCCAAGAACTTCGACGACCACGAGCACGGTGCTTCACGTGCCCCGAAGCAGATCTTCCTCATCAGCCTTTTCCATCTCATCACAACCCAAACGCACCTACATACGCTCCGATGGAAAAAGTCTACAGCGATATCTTAAACATGCCTCGAGAAGACACCGAAGCCGACTTCAACTACGTCATCACGTTCATCGACGCAGCAACCAGATACGTCTGGCACTTCAATCTCAAGACGCGCGATCAAGCTTTCGACGCCTTCACGACATGGCTCCCCATCGCCGAACGAGAATCAGGAACCAAGCTCAAGAGCTTCCAATCAGACGGTGCACTGGAATACCAGTCACAACGCTTCAGGACCTATCTGGCGGAAAGAGGAATCAGACGCCTGGTGTCTTTGCCCTACGCTCACCAGCAGCAGGGGGTCGCAGAACGCATGAACCGGACCTTGCAGACGACGATGCGGAAGCTGCTCCTGGGGATGAAACTGCCCACCACACTGTGGCCAGACGCGATGACACATGCAGTCCACCTGCACAACCTGCTGTCCTCGTCATCGCTTCCCAACAACGCATCACCGCACCTGTTGTGGACAAGAAAAAGGGGCAGCACAAAATTACTCCGAGTTTTCGGCTGCATGGTACAGTACAGACCCCACACAGCCCGAGCAGGACGCTTCACACAACGAGCTCGGTGGGGCCTACACCTCGGCATCGCCAAACATTTTCACGCGTGGAAAATTCTCGACATACAAGACAAAAATACCGTGGCATCACGTGATGTTATCTTCTACGAGCGACTGACGCTGCAGCATTACCTGGACAACATTGCCAATACACAAGACCCCACCGACGGCTTCTCGGGACTTCGTTCCTTCGCCGACCGTGCTGCCGAAGCTGACGCGGCAGAAGAAGACGTACCTGAAGCCTCGGAAGCTGCCGGACCACTCCCATTCTGTTCCGTACCTATTCCACTCGACGAAGACAATCCTCTCGATAGCAACAACCTCGACACCTTTTACCACTTCGCTGACCAAGGTTACATTACACCCCACCCAGTCGACACAAATGTTTCAGAACGCATCGGTCCCAACTTCTTACCTGACCCAGAAGACGGTGACGAAGCAGCTTATTCCGGGAATGAAAATTCCCCTCGACACACACCCACGGGACTGCAGATTCTAGGCCTCTGGGTCTCCGTCCAGCATCGGCCGCCGCCTTCTCCGTGAGAGCCTTCGACCCTGTCACAGGCTCTGGGGGGGGAATATAAGGCAAAATGGAAGGAAGCGATGGAAAAGGAGTTAAAGGCTCTGCAAGACCGGAAAACATGGGAACTGGTACCTGCAACAAGCATCAACAACAAAAACGTCCTCTCGGGGAAATGGGTGTACCGCATTAAGACCAACTCAGACGGCTCCATCGAACGATTCAAAGCTCGATGGGTCGTACGAGGCTTCGATCAACGATACGGGACCGACTACACAGAAACCTTCGCTCCAGTCTCCCGTCACACCTCATTACGCATCCTACTCGCCGTCGCGGCCACGAAGACATTACCACTACGCCAAATCGACGTCGCGAATGCGTTCCTATACGCACCTGTGGACGCCGAGATTTTCGTAGAACAACCCCACGGATACATCGACGACCCCACGAAAGTATGCCAACTGACAAAATCCCTATACGGGATCAAGCAAGCCCCGCGGCTCTGGCAGCAGCATCTCCACGGCCGTCTCGCCAAAATCGGATTCCTACAGCTGCCGCATGACCAAGGGATGTACCGACTGCAGAAGGGAAGAGAGTATATCCTACTCATCGTCTACGTCGACGACCTGCTCTACATCGGCTCCACTACCGACATCGCCACCTGGTTCGAACGGGAGCTGAAAGAAGACTTAACACTCACGGTGTCCAACGAAGTGACCCAGTACCTAGGACTGAATGTCGTCGAAGACAACTCGGCGTTCTACCTACACGCTGCAAAGTACGCATGCGCCGTCGCGAAGAAATTCGGTCTAACGCCGACTACGGTCCCAACTCCCTACCACTACGGGAACAACAACAGCACCTCCGCAAAACTCCCCGCGAAGCAAATCCAGGAGTATCAACAGAAGCTCGGCTGCCTACTATTCGCAGCAGTAACCTGCAGACCCGACCTGTCCTATAGTGCGAGTCAACTGGCAACGCATCTGAAGCAACCGGAACAGGAAGATCTCGAGGAGCTCAACCGGGCACTACTCTACTTCGTCTCCACGCCGACGATCGGGCTTACCTACAGCAAAGCGACAACACCATCCGTACAACTACTCGGATACGTCGACGCCGACCACGCGGGAGATAGGGAAAATCGACGATCTAGGACGGGCTACATCTACCGACTAGAACCCATCGGAACTATCTCCTGGCAGTCGAGCAAGCAGGAGTTAATCGCACTATCCTCGGCTGAAGCAGAGTATATCGCCCTTTGTACTGCGACCAAGGAAGGACTCTACCTGCGGGAGTTACTCGAGGAAGCGAAGATCGCGACCCTGCCCGCCTTCTCACTCCTCTGCGACAACCAATCTGCGATCAAAATCGCGAACAAGGACGGCTTCGCCAACCGAACCAAGCACATCGCCCTGCGGTACTTCTTCGTCAAGGATGAAATCGCGAAGGGGAGACTTCAACTCAGTTACTGCCCGACGACAGAAATGGCCGCAGATTATCTGACGAAGAAATTGGCGAAAGCAAAATTCGACTTCTGCATGCTCCTGACCGGGCAAACAAACGTCACCGGATCTGAACACGCCAGCACTCCAGAAACGAAGGGGGGTGTTGGAAATATCTCAAAGGACTTAAGCGTTTCTGAAGTATAACACTGTACTCGAGGAAGATTACAGGGGGGGGGCACGCGAGTCAACGGAGGTTACACGAGGGGGCGGACAAAGAATGCAAAAAGACTCGAAAGGTCGCAACTAGAGGTTACGACTGACCGTTACAACATCACGGATGGTAACCGAAGCGGCAATCGAGTCGCTGTGCGACTCGATAAACCGTTCCTGTAACTGTATTCTACAACTGCTTTCTTATCTTCTATATATTGCTGTATGCTTGTTTCTTTAATCAATCGCTTGTTCTCATATACTAGTACAAGGGTTCAACTACTCAACTTCCGCTGCACTACTCAAGTCTCCTTTACATCTGGGACTTAGTCTCTGAAAGATCCTAAGGGCTTTTTCTCAGCCCAATAGGAATGTATGTACCCTCTAAGAACTGACCTAACTAAGGCTATAACAAATGTACTTTACCTAGCATAGACAATTATATTTGTTGACACACCCCCTAGCCAAGATAGTGGCAGTTCCTAACAAGATAAGTACACCAGGGCAGCACTACTAGTATGACCTCTGATGAGTGTAATAAGAAAAAATCAGGGCAGTACTACTAGTCTGACCACTGAGACAAGAGGCCACAAGGCCAGTCAACAAGTGTAGCAAGACAAGCAGGTATAACACAGCAAGTAAAGGCAGGTATAGTATGACTCATGATACAATGAGAGGTGCTGCTATTGAGGCTAGACCAAGCTGAGTACAGAACCGCTGATGGTCACGAGAAGCAAGTGCCTTGGTGAAGATATCAGCGGTGTTGGCCTCTGAGGCCAACTGTACTACACGGACCTGACCGCGCTGCTGCAACTCTCGCAGCAGGAAGTACCGCAGCTGGATGTGCTTCGCTCTGCCCTCAAGTCGTGCCTCCTGACACAAGAGGATCATGGCCCTGTTGTCAGCAAAGAGGACCGGGGCAGACCTAAGCTGCTCACCTAAGTCAGTGAGCAAGAACGTAAGCCAGCAGAGCTCCTGAGCAGCCATGGCCCCAGCGTAGATCTCTGCCTCACAGCTGGACTGAGCTACAGACGACGACCTGGTGGACCTCCACGAGACTGCACCAGCACCAAGACTAAAGCAATAGCCCTGAGTCGCCCTGAGTGTCTCCAAGTTGTCTGCCCACGACGCGTCTATGTGTCCAATGAGCACCACTCGCTCCCGTTCTCCTAGCACAAGCCCCAGTCCTGATGTACTCGCCAGATACCGCAGTACCCTCTTGGCACCCAACCAGTGCACTGGTCGGTGCCTGCCTGTCGCGACAAAGCGAGCAAGAGACACCCCACCAGCTCTGCGTATGGACCACTAGCCTCGACTGGCTCAGCCGGAACAGGAGCAGAGAGCTTGTGATCCACACGCTAGGGGGTGGGCTTTGCTGAGGAGAACTGGAGACCAAACCTCTGGAGGATCTGCTGCACCATATGGGACTGGGAGAGTTTGATCGTGCGAGCGGCACGGTCACGAGAGATCTCCAAGCCCAGATAGCGCCTAAGCTCCCCCAAGTCTGTACAGGTGTGTCTCATAAGTAACTCGGCCTTCACTGAGGCCAGTGCGACTATGTCGGGAGTAGCAAAGATAAGATCGTCTACGTACACTAGAATGTAGAACGGTGTCCGACCCGTGCGAACAAAGAGAGAGGGGTCAGCAGAGGACAGAAAGAACTGCAGCTTAGCAAGAGTGGTGCGAAGCGTGTCGTGCCACTGACGGGGTGCCTGACGAAGGCCGTAGACAGGACGGCGCAAGCTCCACTGGGTCCCAGGTGGGAAGGACCCAGAGAAGCCTAGAGGGCGCTGGAGGTAGATCTGCTCGTGCAGACTACCCTGCAGGAACACTGTGGAGAAGTCGAGTGAGTAAAGCTCGTAGTCACGCTGTGCGGCTATGTGAAGAAGGACCCAAAGAGTAGTCATCTTCGGGATCGGGGAGAAGGTCTGGAAGAAGTCCACTCCCTCACGCTGACTGAAGCCTCTAGCCACGTAACGCGCCTTGAACTTCGGCGGCTCTCCAGGTGCGCGCTTCACCCTGTAGATCCACATGCCATCGACTACGTTCACCCCAGGCGAGGGAACTGCGTCGACGTAGGTGCCAGTGGATCTGTAGGATGCCATCTCAGTCTCCATGGCCTGTATCCACTGGGCTGCCCAAGGCCCCGGCACCGCCTCAGCGTAAGAGCGCGGAACAGGGATGTCGAGAGCATCTGGGTCGCCCTCTGGGGATACAAGCATGGAGCAGAGATGGGGAACAGCGGCAGCAAGGTAGGCCAACTCGTACTGCCTGTCCTCTAGTACGTCACTGCCAAGGGCAGGTGCACCCCCGACGGACGGAGGACGGACAGTACCAGAGACCAGCGCAGCAGCGTAATCAAGGCGGTGGCTAGCAGCAAAGTCAGCGACAGTAGCGACCAGCGCGGAGACAGACTCAGGAGGAGCACTACGGTCAGTCAGAAGCGACGCAAGCAGGCGCGACCGGACTGGACAAGCAGTGCGAACAGCGTCGGAGAGAGGAGGGGGGGACGACGGTAGCGACGACGGGGGAGGCAACGGGAGGACTGTGACGGGAGGAGCACGCGAACGAAGGAGCATAGGGTGGACACTAAGACGGGGAGAGACAGGACGAGCACCAGAGGGGCGACGAACCCAGTGGGGAAGAACTGGGGACTAGGGACGAGGGGGGACGGGGGACAGGTCAGGGGACGGAGGGGAGCGCGGGGGGAAACGAGCCGGAGAGGAGTCCGGAGGGCCGTAAACAGGTCCACGCACCGGAGGGGGAACGGGCTGGCTGACAGGGGAACCTGGAGCAAGACCAAGGAGACAAAGGGCAGACTGCGACGGCTCCTGCTGCGGCGGCTGCACCTGCTGCTGCTGCTGCCTGTTTGCTCCGGGACCTTCAGTGGCACCCCAGCTGCCACCCGCACGCCGCGAAACAGCACCCCCAAGACTAGCACACTCGGTCTCACCACCTACAGAACCAGCACCCCTAGAGTCAGCACCCCCAGAACTCGCACCCCCAGAACCAGCACCCCCAGAGCCCACTGCTCCCTGCTGCTGCTGCTGCGGCTGTGGAGTCTGCTGCGGCGACGGCTGCTGGTGCTGAGGCAAGGGAGCAGGCGGCTGAGGGGCCTGGGGGACCGAGGCTGGGGGAGGTGCTACAGGGACAGCACGCGCACCCCCAGCAGCTGGGCCCCCAGAGACAGCCGACTCTCCCACAGGGGGAACCGAGGGGAACTGAGTGGCGTGGGAGACACCAGACTGGGCCGGGCGGGGCAGGAGGGGTGCGGCAGGGGGGGCAGGAACAAGGAAGAGAGGAGGAGGAGGCAAAGGAGCACTGCGGTGCGGGAAGCGCCGGTAGTAGGGGAGCGTCTCGTCGAAGGTGACGTCACGAGAGTGGTAAAAATGGTGGTGGGAGGGGTGGTAGAACAACCAGTCAGAGGCGTCAAGCGGGAACCCCAAGAAGACGCAAGGAAGAGTGCGGGCTCAGAGCTTGTCCGCGGCAGTATCGCGGACGTGCGCAAGGCTGCCCCAGACGTGGAACGCAGACGCGTCACCAGGAGACACGGTCTAGAGGAGGGTCGGCGAAACCTGTGGTCGCTGAGAGCGCGGCCACAGGTTAAGCTAGTGAGTAGTGTAGCACACGGCGAACGGCCACCGAAAATGGGGTGCACCGGCGTGGATCATGGAGGTGCAAGCCACCTCCATGATCAGGCCTATGCGTCGCTGAGCAGCCCCATTCTGCTGTGGGGAGTCTGGAAGTGTGTACGTCTGGCGGATGCCCTCCGCACGACAGAACCGTCCTAGAGAGCCAGAGGCGAACTTGCCATCGCGGTCAGAGTGTAAGCGACCTACAGACAGTCGGTGGGCGATGCGAACAGTGAGAAGCTACGGGAGGAGAACGGTCGGCACGTCGGCCTTCCGCTCCAACGGGAAAACTGTGGTGAACCGCGAGAAGTCGTCAACGACGACTAGGAAGTAGCGCTCCCGACTGAGACCATGGACCGGGGCAGGGCCCCAGATGTCCATGTGCAGTGTTTGTAGCGGTGCTGTGGTAGGAGGAAACGAGGAGGAGTGAGGGGCGGCGCGCTGCCGACCCTCGACGCAGGAGGTGCACAGTGGCGCTACCGACGGAGGCAAGGCGGGGAGCGATGCAGGGAGACCAGTGACTAGACTCTACTAGGACATGTGCCTAAGACGCGGGAGTGCATGGTGACCTAAGCGATGGTGCCACAGAAGGGTCGGGTGGGCTAGTGAGCGACAGGAGCAGGACGCGGCGACCTCGGCAGACGCAGTAGTGAGCGGGGACTCAGTGTGCAGGGTGAAGAGACCTGATCCAGGGTCACGCTCAAAGGTAGCTAAGTGTCGACCGGTGACTGTGTCTGTGCAAGTAGCGTGTCTCTCGTGGCCAGGAAACGTAGTGGTGACGCCTCAGTCCTGAAGGTGACCGACACCCCCTAAGTTCCTAGCAAACGGGGGGATGTGCAGACCTGTGAGGAAGCCGGAAGGGACAGCCGGACAGGGGAGAGTGGTGGTGCTACGTGCGACAGCTGTGGCGGAGGAGTCTGCTAGTGCGACGCGGACACGCGTAGGAAGCGGGGTGAGAGAACTACTGTCTCGAAAGAAACACAGAGACGCTCCAGAGCCTAAGACAAAGGAGAGGGCCGACGAGGCGGGGCCCGGTGAAGAGTCTCTAATAGGTTCTCCGCCTGACGCAGCAGGGAATCCTAGACTACACAGAGCAGTAGCTCCAAGGCTACAAACAGCAGGATAATAGAAGCTAGCAACACTAGAAGCATCAGAATACAGAGAATACAAGGCATGGTCAATCTGAATCATATCCATATCAAATACAGGAACTCCACGACGAAGCAAGACCGGCCAGGGGGGAACCTGCACCTGCGGGCCAAAGTGACGACGGTAGAGGTCGTCCAGGCGGCGGAAGCAGCGAGCGGCGGTGTGCCCCACGCGCCCGCACGCCTGGCCCGCCTGTGGGCCAGTCAGCAGCTGGTACGTGCAAGTTACCGCGCTACCAGAACTACCAGAACCCTGACTCACAGAAGAGCCACGCGACCCCCAGGGCACCGACAGCCCTGGGCCCCAACCCCCATGGCCTCCACCACGACTACCACCCCCAGGGCCCACCAGCCCCCAAGACTGCTGTTGCTGCTGCTGCTGTGCAGTCCCCGACTCTGAATAACCACCCTCTCCGTCCGCACCCTCACCCCCTCCACCCGCTGCTGCCGACCCCCCACGACCCTTGCCCCCTTTGCCCTTGCCCTTGCCACCAGATGAGCGGCCGGGGGCAGAGGTAGCCGCTGCTGCCTCAACTACAGAGGCGGCGGCAGGGACTGTCACTGGGGAGGGAGTGCTGCCCTAAAAAATAAGGACCGCCGGCGCGCCAGTGGAACCGGCGATAGCGCGGAGGCGGTCCTCTATCTCAGTCAGGGAGGTGGAGAAGAGGTCAATGGTGAGCTCAGAGGGGTGACGAGCAAGGAGCGCGTCACGGGCAGGGGCTAGGCGGTCAGGGAGGTGGGTGACAAGGAAGTAGACAGTGGCGAAGAGGGGGGGGGGGGGCGAGTGCTAGCTGGGCCTCAGTACAGGCCGCACGCCAGCGAGCCTCGAGAGAACGTAGGTGCTCGACTAAGTCTGCTACAGTGGTGAACGGCGTCAGGTCAGGGTGGAAGAAAGGGAGGAGGAGGCGACCAAGAGTGGCAGACGACGGGGTGGAGTACCTAGCTAGGATAGCCAGCCAGAGGGCGCGGGCTGACGCAGCACCCACAAAGTGGGAGTGCTCAGCAACCGGCAGGCACCTGAGGATGACGACTCGAGCAGTGGCGTCGCGAGATGCCCAGATAGAGTAGGCAGTTCAAGCAGCAGCGTGCACAGCCTGCTGGTCAGACGTCGCGTCATGAGCAGGAGTGCCCGGGCGAGGGATAGTGGGGAGCTCACCAGAGGCGTGGGCGTCCAAAGACTCGTCGTCGATGCGCTGACTCGTGAGCTGAAGGAGAACTGCTTCCTGCCAGGCGGTGAAACCAATTGCCCGCCCCTCCCCATCCAGGCACAGAACGAAGACGCCGGGCGACGCCATGCTGGCAGCTGCGGCCGGAAAGACAGTGGCGGCAGATGCAGGAACAGCTGGGGCAGCTGCTATAGGAGCCGGTGGCAGTGAGGGCGGCTAGCTAGCAGCGAGGTGAAGATGGTAGCAGGCCAGCAGTGAGCTGGCTAGCAGATGCGGCTACGTGGGTACGGGCGAGCCGCGGCAGTGGTGGCAGCAGCGGCTGCAGTGGTAGTGTGGGCTGCAGTGGCAGGGGCAGCTGCAGGGGGCAGCGTGGTAGCTGCAAGGGCAGCAGTGGCAGTAGTAGCTGCAAGGGCAGCGGCTGCAGCGGCGGCTGCAAGGGAAGTGGCGGCAGCGGCAGTGGCGGCTGTGGCAGTGGTAGCAGTGGCAGCTAAAGCGGCTGCAGCGGCAGTGGCAAGAGCAGCTGTAACAGTGGCCGCGGCGGTGGTGAAAGTGGCTGCAGTGGCAGAGCAAGCGGCAGAGCTAGCTGCAGCAGTGGCAGAGGCAGTGGCGTCAGTTGGCGCTGCTGACTAGTGCGGGTAAGCGGCGGGCAGGCGCTGGCGAGCTGGTGCTGGTGGCTAGCAGCTGGCAAGCTAGCGTTGGTGGCTAGCAGCTGGCGGCTAGGAGCTGGTGAGCTGGCGCTGGCGGCTAGCAGCTGGCGAGCTGGCGGCTAGCAGCTGGCGGCTAGTAGCTGGCGCTGGCGGCTAGCAGTTGGCGGCTAGCAGCTGGCGCTGGCGGCTAGCAGCTGGTGCTGGCAACGGCTAGCAGCTGGCGAGCTGGCGCTGGTGGCTAGTAGCTGGTGAGCTGGCGGATAGCAGCTGGCGAGCTGGCGGCTAGCAGCTGGCGGCTAGTGTTGATTAGAGAAGGCTATAAGCAGATGATTCAATGGCTCCTTGGAAATTTCTGCAGCACTTCGTTATGACGCCCAGAAAACTCGCGACCTTCGAATAGCTATATCCAAAACTCCAATCGGTGAAACGATCTGAAAATCGGATATGTTGTCGCTGACAGCGTCAGCTTTCCACTGAAAGTTGAATCACTCGATTCTGTAGCTTAACGAGTGAGCTATGGCGTTTGGCGCACTGGGGGGTAATCTGCCCTAGGAGAAGTTGACAGTCCTCAGAGTCACTATGATTGAAGCTTACAAGATCAGAGGCATGATAGAAAAGGCATTGAAGCACAGTTGGAAGGTGGGGTAGGAAGGGAAGGATGAAAGGGAAGGACCCTGGAGGCCCATGGTCAAGAACATGACAAGAGTCAAAGTTTTGACTCCCCATCCTCAGGTTCAGCCAGCCTGGCAAGACAAAATTCACACTGTGCCAGGTTGGCCTCCAAACCCCAAATGCTGCAGCTGCAAGGTGGGGACAAAAGTCCCACACATGCTGGTCCCTCCTCGTTATAGGGCTCTCCAACTTTGGTGTAGCAGCTGACAAGGACTTCCAATGAGTTGTAACAAATCCATCAAACATTTCTTCGTAACTTCTTCATATGTGCTCCGATTCCAACAATTCTTGGCTCGTTGGAATGTGCTCGATGTCATGCACAATTCAAGCACATCTGCACAAGCACAAGATGAACATGCAAAGACATGCAAACCCAACAAACCATACAAACAACGTAGCACACAAAACACATGCAAACGAAATGATGCGAACAGACGACAGGATGACGTGCAAATGAATATGCACCAACACACTCCCCCTCAGACTGTCGGCTTGTTTCGCCGTCTCTAGTTCAAGGACATTCCCGCCATCCTCGCACAGCGCCAGTGTGGCTCTTCAGCTAGCCGCTTGGTAAGGAAGTCGGCTGGCTGTTGCTGAGTTTTCACGTAGATCGGATCGAGTGTCCCAAGCTTCACCTCCTTCCGCAGCCAATGCCACTTGATCCTCATGTGCTTGTTCAACCCATGAAGAACTGCATTGCGTGCCATGGCAATGGCTCCCTTGCTATCACTGAACAGAGGTGTCGCACAAGTCTGTTCATGGCCGATCTCCTTCAAGAGCCTCCTTAGCCAGATGATTTCTTTTGCCGCATGAAACATCGCCATGTACTCAGATTCCACTGAAGATAGTGCCGTCTCAGACTGCTTCTTGGACCTCCAACTTACAGGCCCACCTCCCACCATGCAGATGTATCCACCAACTGATGATGAATCCTCATGCTCAGAAGCCCACGTGGCATCAGCAAAACAGGAAAGGAACACCTTTCCTTCTCCGAGCTGCTCCCCCTTCTCTTTGACGACTTCAATTCCTTTTTGACTGAGTTGAGCAGAGGCTGAATACTGTACTCCCACTGTAGGGTATGACTTGAGGTAGCGCACCACTCTCTCCGCTGCACCACACTGCTCTTCTGTTGGATTTTGCACTACTCGAGCCAGCTGTCCCACAGCAAAGCTGATGTCAGGCCGAGTATGCACAGCAGCGTAGAGTAGGCTCCCGACCATGGATTGGAATTGCCTCTGGTCTTCACTCTCAACTCCTTCTCCTTCAGCTGCCTTTATGAGTTTGAACTCGGAAGGCAAAGGTGTGACCACTTCCCGTTCTTCCTGCAGAGAGTACTTCTCAGCCAAGGTGTTGATGTACTGTCCCTGATGCAGTTTGAGCCAGCCACGTTCAGTATCCCGCTCAATATGCATTCCCAGGTAGTACCTTGCCTCTCCAAGTGACTTGCACTTGAACTGCTCTGTGAGCTTCCGCTGCACCCCATCGATCTCCTTGTCACTGCTGCTGAAGAGCAGGATGTCATCCACGTACACCAGCAGAAGCAGAAGTGACTCCCCCTCTCCCATCAGGAACAGGCTCTCGTCGCATGCACTCGCACGGAATCCAATCCCTTCCAGTGCACTGGCCAGCCTGTTGTACCAGCATCTCGGGGCCTGCTTCAAGCCATAGATGGCCTTGTTAAGTTTGCAGACACGACCGGTTCCATCCTCATAGCCAGGTGGTTTAACCATGTACACCTCCTCTTCCACAATGCCGTACAGAAAAGCGGTTACGATGTCCATCTGCTTCACCTTCCATTTGCGCACAGCAGCTACCGCCAGCAGCACACGTAGCGTTGGAGACTTAGCAGTTGGGGCAAACACTTCTTTGTAATCTTCCTTCTCTTTCTGCTGAAACCCCTTTGCCACCAGCCTGCTCTTGTAAACTGATGGCTCTCCTTTCTCATCCGTCTTGATTTTGCCAGCCACTTGCACTGTATTGCCTTCTTCCCATTTGGCAAGTACACCAGGTCCCATGTGTGATTCTCCATCTGGCTGTTGTACTCTGCATCTCTTGAAACGAGCCACTTCCCCCGTTGAGGCCCGGCTAGCGCATGATCCATGCTCGGAGGTTGTATTGGTGCGTAAAAGCAGTATGCAGGCTCCTCGTCATCTGACTCTTGGTCATCACCCAAGAACAGCACTGCATCTTCGCCTTGAGCCTGTTCCTGCTGCTCAGTTGTGGCTCCTCCACTTGTGGAGCTCAACAGCTTTCTCGTTGCCATTCTGGTACGTGCAGGGTAGATGGTTGGATTTACCCATTCTTTCACCTTCACCCAGTCCTTTGTCCCCCCACCAATCTGTTTCCTTCGCTTTGGCAGACTTGGTGTTTTGGAAGCCTCTTGCTGCTGCTGCTCCGGATCATTGACTTCAGCATCAGCTGCAATATCCTCATTGCTTCCTTCATCAGTACCGCTTGCCGTTGGCGCAGTGACTTCGCTGTCCGCAGGTTCGGACAGATCGAAGTGCATAGTGATCTCTTCCAGCTGCTGGGTGACCCTTGCCTCCGGCTGCTTCTCCCACTTGCCATACATGATGTTCTCCACAAATTTGACATCCCGACTGTCAAACAGCACATTCTTTGAGGGCTCCCAGAGTAGCCACCCCTTGCTCTCTGCCGCGAGCCCAAGGTGCACACACCAAAGTGCAGATGCTCCAAGCTTTGTCCTGTACGGTTTAGGGACATGCGCCACTGCCATGCATCCGAACACTCGAAGCATGTCCACTGGAGGCTTCTTTCCAAGCCACCTCTCCAGCGGCACCCACATATCATCAGCCACCTTTGTGAGTACGCGGTTCCTTGCCACTGTAGCATGCCTCACCGCATGAGGCCACATGGAGTTCCCCAGCCCTGATTCGATCAGCAGCGCTCGCGCAGTTTCCAGGATGGTCCTATTAGCCCTCTCAGCAACGCCATTTGACTGAGGGTATAGGACGTCGTTAGCTGATGCTCAATGCCTTGTTTCTTGAGCCACGCAGTCAGATCTCCTCCTAGAAACTCTCCACCTCGGTCGGTTCTGATGCTCTTGCATGGGTGCCCAGATTGTCGCTCGACGAACGGCAGCCAATCATCTCGTATTGTTGAGGCAGCATGATCCTTCTGCTTCAACGGGTATGCCCACATCAGCCGACTCCAGTCATCAACTATTGTCAGGAAGTACCTTTCCCCCTTACTTCCTCGGACTGGAAAAGGTCCTACAGGTCCATGTGCACCAGTTCCAGTGCTGCCTTGCTTTTCCCAGCTACGCCGTGAAAGGGGAACCGTGTGAACTTGCTCAGCAGACACGTCTCGCACTTGGTATCATTTGGTTGCCCAGAAAGCTTGAGCCCCTTTACTGCTTCTTCCTTATGCAGTTGCTGCAGCAATGGCATAGCCACATGCCCTAGACGCCTGTGTGCGGTTTCCCAATCAGTCTCCCCCGACCTTGCAGAAACCGTCACTCCTGCAGCACTAACTGCATTACACTCCCCCTGGACTCCAGAACCCGCCTTTACTTCTCCCAACTCCTTCTTTGTTGATTCCCATATCAGTGCAGGGATCTGCCACATGGATCTGAAGACATCTCTGCTTTCGTGTAAATCCCATAACACACGATCTCCTCGCAGCCCCTTGAATGTTTTGGATCCATTGGTGGTGGTGCTGACTCCGGCCTGGCCTAGCTTGCGCAGCGATATCAGATTGGCCTTCAGCCCCGGTACGAGTAACACGTCCTTCAGCACAACCAGTCCACCATCAGGTGCTCTGAATGCAGCTCGACCAACTCCAGCGACCTTCACTGCATGTCCGGATGCTGAGCGCACTTCAGAGATTGGAGGCGCTCGCACAGCATCCAGCAAGTCCTTGCGTGGTGTCATTGTCCATGCAGCACCAGAGTCCATGACCCACATGTCAAGCGGGTGCAATTCCTCTCCAGCCCTTGCAACAGCTGTGCCACTGTCATCTTTGTCACACACATGGTAGAACTGTCCAGCATTCCTCTCCTCATTTCCCATTCCTCTGTCATCCTTGGAGGTTTCTTAGCAGGATCAGCTACCATGTTGGCACCTCCATGTGGTTGCTTTCCTCCATTCCCCTTTTGCGATTGGTTCAAGGGGTCCACCAGTCGGGCTTGGTAGGGCAGCGAAACCATGGATGCCCTTCTTCCTTGCAATACCAGCACTCTCCCCTCAAGCGTGGTTCACTGTTGTCATTGTTGGAGTGACCACCTCTTCCTCTTGCACCAGCGCCACCACGCCCCGCTGGTTCCAAGTCCCGCGACCACCTTGGCTGTGGTAAGAGCGACCGCGATTGCCACGCCCTCGATCCCTCCATGTCCCTTGCATGGCATAGCCGCTGGTGCTGTCATCACCTCCGCGCAGTGTATAGCGACGAAAATCTTCTTCCAGAATCTTGGTGCGAATCCACTCCAATGTCCATTGACTTTGGTTTTGTGGCAAGCTGAGTCCGCTTATAAACTGCAGCCAAGACTCGGCAGCAGGCTGAGCATCTTGAGACACTTTGTCTGCTCTGGGTACGTGATGCCTGCAATCGCCAATTTCGCGTAGAGTTCCCTCATCTTGTCCAGTACGGGCTGCACAGGTTCATTCTCGCTCAACCGCAGCATGGACAGCTCCCGATCCAGCATGAGAGAAGCGGCAACCGATGTCGGAGCGTGCAGGTCCTTGAGCACTGCCC
>BQMB01001097.1:0-48385 GCA_027943415.1 Closterium sp. NIES-67
TTCAAGCTGCGGGAAGTCTTGGAGGCGATCGGTTTCACTCCCTCAACGGCCGATCAATCGTTGTTCATGCTTGGCGAGGGGGAGCAGAGGAGCTTCATGGTGGTTTATGTGGATGACATCCTCATATTCTCACCCTCCTCTGACCTTGTGAAGGAGGTGATGCTGAAGCTTCAAGACAAGTTCAATTGCAAGACCCTTGGTGACGTCAACTACTACCTTGGGCTTCACATTGAGCGAGATGTGGAGAAGCGGTGGATGCGAGTGCATCAAAAGAAGTACTTGGAGGCCTTGGCTGCAAACTTTGGGAAGAGTGAAGGTCATGTGGCTACTCCTCTACCCTCAGGGTTCAAGTGTGTGAAAGGACCAGCGGAGGAAAGTGTTGGTGAAGAGGAGAGGCGCCGTTTTCATTCCTTGGTGGGCAGCCTCATGTATGCGGCCGTTCACACAAGGCCGGATGCAGCCTTTGCTACCGGGCAGCTAGCTAGGGTTGTCCAATGCCCTAATGAAGAGCAGGTAGCAGCTGGAGAGAGGGTGGCCAAGTACCTTGGCCAAACAGCAACTGTTGGACTGCAATACTCCGCGGCGGCACAAAGGCGTCAAAAGGGTGCGGATGGAGTCGAACCCGGGAGGCTCTTTCTCACCGCCTTCTCTGATGCATCTTGGGCATCAGAACCAGAGGACATGACAAGTGTGGGAGGCTTCATCTGCTGTGTTGGTGGAGGACCAACAGCTTGGGAGAGCAAGAAACAAGTGGACCAAGCATTGAGCTCGGTGGAGTCCGAGTACACGGCACTCTTCCGTGCCATAAGAGAGGTTGTGTGGCAGCGGCGTTTGCTAGCTGAATTGGGGGAGGAGCAGCAAGGACCTACCCCCCTCTACTGTGATAGCCAGGGTGCTATTGCATTGGCTAAGAACCCCGTTCTTCATGGCCTTACCAAGCACATGAAGGTGAAGTGGCATTGGGTGAGGAGCATGGTAACCGCGGGTGAAGTGGAGTTGCACTACGTGAAGACGACGGCGCAGCCTGCTGATATGATGACCAAGAGGCTGGTTGAGCAGCAGCATTGGAAGTGTTGCAAGCTTGCTGGGATGGCTCTGAACTAAGGGGAGCAGATTCTAAGGCCAACAATCCGAGGGGGAGTTTGTTGGTGCAACCCTATGGCTTGCACTCGGCTTGTCGTCCGTGCTTGTGTGTGTGCATGCATGGCATGGAATGACTTGTGAGTCTATGTCATTGCTATCTAGTGCTTCTGTGTGTGTTTGAATGGTGTCTCACAATGTGGTGTGTGTCGGTCAAGACATTAGTGAGTTTTTACAACTCGCATGTCAAGTCGTCGTTTGCGTGTCGCATGTGTTTTTCTATTTTGTCAAGTGTGAAGTGTCCATCGCGTCGCAGGTGTGTGCAGCAAGCCCCCATCAACTCAAGAAGAATTTATCTTGAAGAACCAAGACCAAGAGCTCAAGATTTCAAGCCCAAGGGACGCTGATAAATATTAAATAGTGAAAATAGTAACGCTACTTCGTGTAGTGTTACATTTCACTTGGTGTAGCCCCTTGGAGGGTTTGTTTTGAGACTCTTCGTGGTTGGGGACTCTGTGGTGGTGTACCACCAACCTGGACCTCGGCTCTTGGGGTATGTAGAGGCTGGGAACCATCTCCCTCTCGAATTCTTCTTCCTAAGTTTTTTGTACTCCTAAGACTATAGTGGCTGCTGTACCTCCTGCCAGTCAAACCGCCATAGCGTCGTGAAATCTTCATGGAATTTTATGATTCAACTTGCTGCTGAGAGGCGACAACAACACGCTCCAGATCCAATTTACAGATCACCGTTTGAGGCATACATCAGATCGGCATCAATATTTGAAGCTGGCTGACGGAATTCTGACTGTGCACATTTTCTCTCATTTTAGGCACATCTGAGCCTATTGTGATTATAACAGAACACTCGGACCGGCAGAGGCAGGACGACCGTCGGCAGAACACTCAACAGCAGCACCCCCAGAACCAACACCCCCAGAGCGAGAACCCCCGCCAACACCAGCGGCACCCCCAGGAGCCGCAGAACGAACACCCTCCTCAATGCCAGCACCTCCAGGGGCCAAGAGCGGCGGCGGCAGTGGCGGCGACGGCAGCGGCGGCGATGGCGGCGGCGGCGGCGGCAGCGGCGACGGCGGCGGCGGCTGCGGCGGAGTCGGCGACGGCGACAGTGGAGGCGGAGACACCGGGGAAGGGGGACGCGGCAAGGATGGGCCGGGGGTACCACCAGAGTCAGCAGACTCCTCAACGGGGACAACCGACAGGAGGGGAGTGACGTGAGAGACACTAGACGGGGCAGGACGATGTGGGAGAGGAGCAGGGGCTACCAGGGGAGAGGGAGCAAGGAACAGGGGCGGGGCAACCGGGAGACCTCGGTGAGGGAAGCGGCGGTAAAAGGAGATAGACTCATCAAAGGTGACGTCATGAGAGTGGAGGAAGCGGTGAGACGGCGGGTGGTAGAAAAGCCAGTCAGACGAGTCCAGGGGGAAACCGAGGAAGACACAGGGGACAGTGCGGGCAATGAGCTTGTCCGTGCCAGAGGCACGAACGTGAGCAAGGCAGCCCCAGACGTGGAACGGAGATGCATCACCGGGGGACCCGATCCAAAGGAGGGTCGGCGAAGAGGCGCAGCCACAACCCACGGTAGTAGAGCGTCGGGCACGTCGGCCTTCCGCTCCAGTGGAAACACCGTGGTGTAGCGCGTGTAGTTGTCGACGAGCACAAGGAAGTAGCGCTCACCACACGGTCCGGGGACGGGGGCAGGGCCCCAAACATCCAGGTGTAGGGTCTGAAGGGGGGCAGTAGCAGGGCGCAGCGAGGAGGAGTGAGGAGCACGGCGGAGCCGGCCCTCGATGCAAGGCGTGCACGGTGGCATAGTCGAGGGGGGGAGGGCAGGGAGCGACGCGGGGAGGCCTAAGACAATACCGTGCTGAGACATGTGACGGAAACATGGAAAGCAGGGTAACCTAGGCGGTGGTGCCACAGAAGGGACGGGTGAGTGAGGGACCGACACGAGCAAGCTGCAGCGACCTGGGAGGACGCACCAACCGGGAGGGAAGCGGTGTCTAGGGTGAACAGATCGGACACCGGGTCTCGGGGGAACGTCGCAAGGGGGGAACCTGAGACAGCCTCAGAACAGACAGCGAACCGCTCGTGCCCGGGGAACGTAGTGGTGACGCCGAGGTCCTGGAGACAGCCGACACCAACCAGGTTCCTCGAGAACGATGGAACGTGGAGGCCTGTAAGGGAGCCCGAGGGAACTGCTGGACAGGGAAGGGACGTGGAGCTGCGAGCGACGACACGACCCGCAGAGGGGTCAGCGAGAGAGACAACAGCAGGCGCAGCAAGCGGCGTGAGCGTGGAACGGTCGCGGAAGAAGCAGGTAGAAGCACCGGAGTCGAGAGTGAAGGACAGCGAAGCAGTGGCAGAGGCCGAGAACGGAGCCGGTGCAGAGACGAGGCTAGGCAAACTGGGCAGTCCTACGCCTGACGCAGCAGGGGAGGCTAAGCTACACAAGGGTGCAACACCTAAACTAGAGTACACAGGGTAATAAGATCCAGCAACACTAGAAGCGTCAGAATACAAGGTATGCAAAGCAACACCTATCTGATCCATGTCTAACTCAAAGATCGGCATGCCCTGGCGGAGCAGGCTGTGCCAGTCGGGGAGGTCCAGGGCCGGGCCAAAGCGACGACGAAAGAGATCATCGAGGCGGCGGAAACAGCGGGCGGTCGGGTGCGGGCGGCGGCACAGAGTGCTGCGGAGAGGCCCGGTCTGAAGCTGGTACTGGCAGGTCACAGCACCGGAGCCGCCAGTAGACGCCAAGCTGCGCGGGCCGCAACCACGGCCACCACCTCCGGAGGTGCCGGGCCAACCAGGCGGGAGACGGGCCCACGGCTGCGGCGGCTGCTGCTGGAGCGACGACTGCTGCTGGGGCTGCTCCTGCTGCGGAGGGGACTGCGTCTGCTTCTGCCCACTTGTGGTAGTCCTCTCAGGCGGACTACCGTCACCACCACCACTCCCACCACCCCCAGCGCCACCACCCCGGCCTCCCTGGCGGCCACGGCCACCGCGACGCGAGCGCTGCTGCGGGTGGACCGCAGCAGCAGTCTCGGTAAGGGGGGTCGCAGAGGCGACTGCATCCGAAACGTCAGTAAACGTGCACTGGGAGGGGGCATAGCCGTGAAAGATAGAGACTGCCGACGCACCGCTCGACTGAGCGATAGTGCGCTGGCGAGTCTCGATCTCGGTGAGGGTGTCGACAAAGGTGGTCAGAGTGAGGTCACCTGGGTGCTGGCTAAGGAAGTGGTCGCGCGCACTAGCTAGGCGGTCCGGCAGGCGCATGGCGATAAAATAGAGCGTCATGCAGAAGGGGGGGGGGAGCGCAGTGAGCTGGGCAGCAGTGCTGGCAGTGCGATAGCGGGTCTCTAGGGCACGCAAGTGAGTGGCAAAGTCTGCGACAATAGGGAAGGCAGCGAGGTCTGGGAACAGCATCGGGAAGAGCAAGCAGCCGGCAGAAGCGGATGCAGGTGTGGAATAGCGAGCAATAACGGTGTCTAAATAAGCTTTGGCCATATCAACCGTAGCGAAACGCGAGCGCTCAGACACAAAGAGGGCATGACTAATAGCAACCTGAGCTACTGCATCGCGGGAGTCCCAGACCGCACAGGCAAGCGCAGCAGTAGAGAAGGTCTCACGGTCATCAGAGGAGGGGTCATTAGGGAGGGGAGCAGGAGCAGGGGGGCAGGGGAGCAAGCCATCGACATGGACAACCAAAGAGTGGCCATCCTGGCACTGACCTGTAAGGTGGCGGCGGAGATTGGAGAGCCAGGCGGCGAAGTCAACCGCGTGGCCCTCAGCGTCCAGGCGGAGCACAAAGTCAGCCATCGTGCAGGGTCAGCGACACAGCTCCACAGCGACACAGCAGCACAGCTCCGCAGGAACACAGCGGCGTGGGGACACGGCGGCAGCACTCTCCAGCAGGGCGGCCGCGAGGCGCCCCAGGGCAGGCGGGCAGAGGAGACAGGGCTCGAACTGGCGCTGGAAGTCGGAGAGGCGCAGCGGGGCCGGGCGGGCACTAGGAGCCTGGCGAGCGCGAAAAGGGCCGGGCGGCACTAGGAAGGGGCGGGGCCAGCACTAGGAGGGGCCGGGCTGCCCTAGGAAGGGGGGGGGAGGCGGGCCAGCGCTAGGAGGGGCCGAGCGGGCGCAGTGGGGCCAGGCGAGCGCGCCTGAGCCAGGAGGGCGCGACGGGGCCAGGCGAGCGCGGTGGGGCCAGCCGGGCTCGACGGGGCCAGGCGGGCGCGGAGGTGCCAGGCGGGCACGACGGGGCCAGGCGGGCGCGGAGGGGCCAGGCGAGCGCGACGGGGCCAGGCGGGCGCGACGGGGCCACGCGGGCGCGACAGGGCCAGGCGAGCGCGACGGGGCCAGGCGGGCGCGACGGGGCCAGGCGGGCGCGACGGGGCCAGGCAGGCGCGACGGGGCCAGGCAGGCGCAACGGAGCCAGACGGGCGCGACCGGGCCAGGCGAGCGTGACAGGGGGCCAGGCAGGCACGACGGGGCTAGGGGGGGGGGGGGGGGGGGGGGCACAACAGGGGTCTAGGGAGCGCGACGGGGCCAGGAGGGCGTTACGGGGCCTGGAGGGCGCGACGGGGGCCAGGAGGGGGCGACGGGGCTTGGAGGGCGCGACGGGGGCCAGGAGGGGGCGGCGGGGTCTGGAGGGCGCGACGGGGGGCCAGGAGGGCGCTACGAGGCCTGGAGGGCGCGACGGGGGGCCAGGAGGGCGCTACGGGGCCTGGAGGGTGCGACGGGGGCCTAACGCTAAGGGGGGAGGGGATTAGCTAGGGTGTGGGCGGAAGCGGGTGGGCGGGTGGACCTAATCTAAGCGTGATACCATGTTAGCATACGAGAATAATGATTAGAAGGTGGAACAAGGAACATATAGCTATTGGGTTGTACTCCCTAGGAGCACACATCGATACTAGCCTATAACTTCTACATGCATGACATGTATAAGTTGTCAGTTGTGAGGGGCGTAAATTGTCCTTAGCCAAAATGTCGCAGGTGACGCAAGCTGGAGCACATGTGAGGGGCGTGATTGGTCCTTCGCCAAAATCACACGGGCAGTTTGACGCGAGCTGGAGCAGGTGTGAGGGGCGTGACTGGACCTTAGGCAAAATCACGCAGGTAACGCGAGTTGGAGCAGATGTGAGGGGCATGATTGGTCCTTCGCCAAAATCACGTAGGCAGTCTGACGCGAGTTGGAGCAGGTGTGAGGGGCGTGACTGGTCCTTGGCCAAAATCAGGCTAGTAGTGTGAGAATTTGTATGTACGCAGTGAAGTCCGATCTGAATTAAGGATTAGATTCAGAAACCTAAAAAATGTACCTGATGAGTAAGGTTTGTTATGTTTTTTTGTTTTTGTTTTTGTTTTTGTTTTTTTTGTTTTTTTTTTTATGTTTTTTTATGTTTTTTTTTTTTTTTTTTTTGTCTGACAAAACACGCCCTGTCTAACATAATGTGCTAGGTTAAAATCCTACCCACCCTAAAAAATCGCCAAGGTTCAACCTGTCATCTCAGCTCTGAAAAATTTCAGTCCTGATTTTTCAGCCTTCGAAAAATTTTACCCTGAAAAAAATTGCAACTTCCAAAACCCGACCCCGAAAAACGGGGGCTCCTTCTGGGGCACCCTGAGCCAACAGCCCCTCAAAATCCAATCTGAAGCCCTGGTTGTGTTGGAAATACCTCGAAGACTTGAGCGTTTCTGAAGTGTAACACGATACTCGAGGAAAGTCATATCGGGTACGCGAGTCAACGGAGGTTACACGAGGAGGTTGGACGAAAGAATATGTAAGGGTGAAAGGACTCTCGAAGGGTCGCAACCCAGGGTCCTCCCTAGGCCTTTTCCACTTTCTGATGATCAGACGGGCCCTTCAGGCCCGTCTGATCATCAGATGCGCGGCTTTTCTACATTCCTAGTAAGCTTGCATTTGAACATGGTATCAGAGCAGGCCGTCCGTCCCAGGCCTGCTCACTACGTTTTCGCTGCGTACTCCTGCTCCGTTCGCCGCCTTCGCGACTTTCTGCCTGCCTGCCGCCGTGGCATCAAGATGTCGCGGCGGCCACTTGATGCTGCCGTCTCAACATCGACGAGCAGCTGCGGCTCCGACGCCACGCTGCTGCGGCGTCATTCTGGTGCCACGGCGGTGTCGTCGAGCTGCAGCCGCCGAGCTTCACCTCCGCAGCTGCAAGACGTGCAGCGCATCCGCCCGCCAGTAAGCGCCGCGCCTATGGCGCCGCGCTGAAATCCAGCAGCCCCACCACAGCAGCCCCACCACCTCTCCCTCCCCTGCGTCTTCTCCTGCTCTTGCTGCAGTTGCTGTCTTCTGCTCGGTCGTCGCCGGGTCGTGCCACACCGCCGAGAGCCCTCAGCCGCCGCAGTCGCCGCCTGTCTTCATCGACGCAGCCGCCTTGAGCACGTGCTCCGCCGCTGTCGTCCTTGAAGCCGC
This sequence comes from Closterium sp. NIES-67, assembly GCA_027943415.1. Classification (NCBI taxonomy): domain Eukaryota; kingdom Viridiplantae; phylum Streptophyta; class Zygnematophyceae; order Desmidiales; family Closteriaceae; genus Closterium; species Closterium sp. NIES-67. The sequence goes on from BQMB01001097.1 coordinate 7,541, forward strand.
CCAGACGCCGCTAGCTGCCTCTCGTCCGGGGGTGTCATCGCCTAGCACGAGGGTTAGATACCCGGCTGCTCACGAGCATGAGGGTGTACGGGATAAGGGGGTGTGTGGGTGTTGGGTGGGTGTGCGACTACCAAGCCTAGGGGTTATATTTTATATCACTTCAAGCTTGGTAGTTATGCTACTAACTGCATCATACTGTAGGGGGGACAACCCCCTTTCTTGTACTATATTCTCTTCTAGTCTATGTCGCTTTCCTCTCGACACTTTTTCTCCTTCCCTAGCTAAACCCTGGCCGCCATTTCATGGCGGCCTTCTACATTCCTAGTTAGCTTGCATTTGAACAGAATCGAGAGATTTCAGGGACGGGAAAACTGAGATTGCAGGGGCGGGGGGAATCGAGCTGGGGGTGGTGGGAGGGAGATTCGACATACAGTAGCAGGGGCGGGGAAGGGGGAACCTACCCTCCGAAAGATCCGTGCTACTGTAGTACAAGTTGTGGGGGAGTGGGGTGGGGTGGCACTCGCCCTCCAGCACACAACACACATGACACGTGAATTTGGTGAAGGGCCAATCAGCCCACTCACTCTTCCTCCAGCGCACAAGGCACGGTAATTTGGTGAAGGGCCAATCAGGCCCCTCACACAACCTAGAACACGAAGCAAGCAGGAATTTTGGTGAAGGGCGAAATAGCCCCTCACACAGCCTAAAGGGGGGCCGTGTACAGCAACCAGTTTCAGACGAGCAGAATCGCTAAGTCTGAAACGTCAGAAGAACAAGTACATAGTTCCTGGAAAATCAGAAGAACTAAAATTCAATTTCTAAGGCATCAGAATTTTTATCTTAGGACTTCTGAAAAAGCAGAAGAATCCGAAAAATCGCGTCTGAAAATAAGACAAACAGACGGATTTTGTCTGCTAAGGAGGACCCTGTCGCAACCAGAGGTTGCGATTGACCGTTGCAACTGCAAGGGTGGTAACCGAAAGAACGATCGAGTCGCTGTGCGACTCGATAATTGTTCCTTCAACTGTATTCTACAACTGCTTCATTTCTTATTTTCTATATATTGCTGTATGCTTGTTTCTTTTAATCAATCACTTGTTCTCACATACTAGTGCAAGGGTTCAACTCCTCAACACTTCCGCTGCACTACTCAAGCGTTTTGTACAAGTGGGAATTAGTCTCTGAAAAGGTCCTAAGGCTTTTTCTCAGCCCAACATGGTATGAGAGCTGGTCAGAGACCAAACTCCCATCGACAACATCCTATCTACAGTCGGCATATCAAAAGCTTCATCGATTACAAGACATGGACAACAAGGGCAAAAAGTCTTCTACGGGCTCACCCAGCGCCCAAGCCACTCAACCCGGCACCTCAGGACTACACACCTCAGGACTACAAATCGAGACCGGCGCTGCTCAAGAAACAACAGGAAGAGTACCAGGAATGGTGACCCCTTCACCCTCTTCAGGTGTGGACCCGAACCTTATGGAAAGGTTCTTCAGCTTCATGTCGCACTTCGAGCAGCAGCAGCAGACAGAAACACCTGCGCATTCAATACATAGTAACGGAGGAAATACGGGGTTAGCACCGATGAGCCTCAACAACTCATCATTCGGGGCGGCACAACCAGGCGCCTACCTTTGCGCCTTATCACTCATCACCAGGGACGTTCGAGTTCATGCCGCCCTGTGCTCAACCGACAGCAGCCGCATCACAACACACACCAAACGAAATATTAAGTCTCCAGGCGCAGTTTTCACATGTGATCAAACTGCAGACATCTTCACCGTTCAACGGGCACGACTTCTTTACCTGGAGCTTTGAGTTCGAGCTGCTGATGGAGGCCACGCACCTCTTGGGATACTTCAACGGGTCCCTGGCATTTCTAAGCAATGGCACTGCAAAAGAGCAGGAAATCTTCACCTATCAATCGTTGCTGGCATTCACAGTTCTCCTGCAAAACCTGTCACCACAAGAGAAACAAGGCATCAGAACGTATCGGAGCTACGAAAACTCCGCGGAGCTCGCCTGACATCATCTGAAATGTCTCTATCAAGCAAACGACATTGTGACACAAAGCAGACTCATGCAGCAGTTGACAACAATACAAGTGAATACTGGGGAAAAGGCGATGCAGTATATGAGTCGCTGCCAGACACTTCGCGACCGCCTGCTTCGGTGCGGAGGCACAATCACTGAAGAAAGCTTCGTGACACTTGTTCTCGCCGGGCTCGGACCACAATGGAGAACCACCCGCTCGCTTCTTCGCACCCACGGACGAATTCCCGAGATGCACCTCTGCGCCGAGCTTCATGCTGAACAACAGGAGATGGACCTGTTTGAAGAACGACAACCACAAAGCAAGAAGCAACCGTTAGTCTTCTAGACTCAAAGAAGAAACAACAATCACAACCGACACAACACCAGAGGCCTCACCATCCGATGCAGCGGCCGCGCAGTGCGAAACAGTACGGTGCAGTGCAAAATAGTGCGGTGCAGTGCAGTACAGTGCGGTACAGTTTTGCAGTGCGGTGCAGTGCGGTGCAGTGCGGTACAGTGAGGTGCAGTGCGGTACCATGCGGTGCAGTGCGGATTTTTAGTGCACGACAGGGGCAGCTGGGCGACGGAGCTGGGGCGGGCAGGTGACGTGACGAGCGGGGGCCGACTAGGACGGGCGCTGGACGGCTACAAGACGGGCACGAAGCGGGCCGGAAAGGGGTGCGGGACGGGGCCGGCTACGAGAAGGGCGCGGGCCGGGGGCCGGCTACGGAATGGGCGCGGGGCGGGGCCGGCTACAGGGCGCGCGCGGGACGGGCGCGTGGGACGGGGCCGGTTACGGGGCGCGCGCGGGACGGGGTCGGCTACGGGGCCGGCTACGGGGCGTGCACAGGACGGGCGCGGGATGGGCACGGGACGGGCGCGGGACGGGCGCGGGACGGGAGCGGGACGAGGCCGGCTACGGGACGGGCACGGGACGGGGCCGGCTATGGGATGGGCACGGGACGGGGCCGGCTACGGGACGGGCCGTCTACGGGACGGCTATGGGCCGGGCAGGCTACGGGCCGGGACGGCTACGGGCCAGGACGACTACGGGCTGGGCAGGCTACGGGACGGGCCCGCTACGGGACACGCGCGGGCCGGCTATGGAACGGGGGGGGCGGATCGGCGACCGACTAGGGGCGGGCCGGCTAGGGGAACGGGCGGCTAGGACCTAGGGCGGAAGCGCCGGTGGGAGAGATGGACCTAACCTACTCATGATACCATGTTCGAATGATAGTATGATGCAGAATGAGAGAGTACATAAGAATATAGGCAAGTGTTGTACTCTCTAAGGCACAAACCTATACTGTCTACAATAACATACTAGAATATGTTTCGACACAACACACTTGCACAAAACCACCATGTATGCTCGTTTCTAAACATTGCGTTATTCTGAGATAGTATCAGACTAGGCTTGTCCTCCCCACCCGCGCTTCCGCCCTAGTCCCGCCCTGGACTCGCCCTAGTCCCGCCCTAGCTCGCACCACCATAGGCCCTTAGCGCTCCGCCGCCGCAGGCCCCTAGCGCGCGCAGCCGCAGGCCCCTAGCACACCGCAGGCCCCTAGCACGCCGCCAGCCCCTCTGCGTGCCGCCGCCGCGGGCCCCTAGCGCACCGCCGCCGCTGGCCCTTTGCGCTGCCGCCGCAGGCCCCTAGCGCACCACCGGCCCCTAGCGCGTCGCATGCCCCTAGCGCGCCGCAGGCCCCTAGCTCGCCGCAAGCCCCCAGCGTGCCGCCGGCCCCTAGCGCACCGCCGGCCCCCTGCGCGCTGCCGCCTCTGGGCCCTTAGTGCACCGCCGCCCCCCTGCGCACCACCGCCGCCCCCCTGCGTGCCGCCGCCGCTGGCCCCTAGCGACCCCTTGTGCACCGCCGCCGCTGGCCCCCAGCGCACCGCCAGCCCTTTGTGCGCCGCCGCCGCGGGCCCCTAGCCGCGCGGTCCCCCTGCCCGCCGGCCCTCGCTTGCTGGCCCTCGCTCGCCGGCCCCTAGCTCGCCGGCTCCTAGCTCGCCAGCCCCGGCCCGCTGGCCCTCGCTCGCCGGCCTCATCTCGCGCCGGCCCCAACTCCTGCCGGCCCCAGCTCCTACCAGCCCCAGCTCATACCGGCCCCAGCTCCTGCCGGCCCCAGCTCCTGCTGGCCCTAGCTTCTGGCGGCCCCCCAGCTCCTGCCGGCCCCAACACCTTCCGGCCTCTGCCGCCGTGCTGCCGAGCCGCCGTGCCGCCGAGCTGTCGTGCCGCTAAGCTGCCCCGACCTGCTGGCCTCTCGTCAACGCCGGCCCTAGTTTCCCTCTGAGCCAACGCTTTCGCCGGCTGTCTCCTCCACCCACTCCACCGCTCTCTACACTCTCCCTACCGCTCTCCACCGCTCCCCACCGCTCTGCACCGCTCTCCACCGCACTCCACCACTCTCCACCGCTCCCCACCGTTCTCCACCGCACTCTACTCCTTCTCTAGCGGTTGTCAGCTGCTGCAGCCGTGGTGATGGCAGACTCTGTGCTCCGCCTGGACACGGAGGGTTGTGTGGTCGACTTTGAGGCGTGGCTCGCCGACCTCCGCCGCCAGCTGAGGGGTCAGCGCCAGGATGGCCAGTCCCTGGCCGTCCACGTCGACGGTAAGCTCCCCTGCCCTGACCCGCCTGCTGCCCTCCTAGACGCCCCCACGCCCGTTGAGTGTGAGGCTTTTGAAGCTGCTGAGCTCGCCTGGTCTGTCTGGGAGTTGCGTGCGCAGCTTGCTATCAGTCACGCCCTCCCCCTGTCTGAGCGTCTCCGCTACCAAGCTATAGAGATTACAAAGGAGAACTAAGATGCTGTCATTGCGCGCTATTCCACTCCCTCCTCCGCCTCTGCCGGCCGTCTCCTTCTCCTCCTGCTCTTCCTTGATCTTGCATCCTTCCCCAGTGTCACTGATCTTGCTACTCGCTCTCGTGCACTCGAGACTAGCTACCGTGCTGTTAGCACTGAAGCTCAGCTCACTGTACTGCCTCCCTGTGAGAGCAGGATAGGTTTCCTAGGAGAAAGGACTATTTCTGTATTTTCTAGGACACTATTGATTACCTAGAATAATATTTTTAATTGCTCGGATTATTTTACCCAAAGTGGTTCTTTGGATTATTCTTGGTTATCATAAGTGTATGTGTTATCTAGATTAACTGTTGCATGCACCGAGTGTTCACCGTATTTCAGCGAATCCTCTAGAGCTTCTAGAACAGTTGCTTCTAGAGGAAATGGTTCCTCTCTGGAACATTTACGTTTTAGCTGGACTCGCGCCTCGCTCGGAGGACCTCGCGAGTGCTCGCCTATTAATTGTGTTGTTCCTCGGGATTGTCATTGAACATTCATTCTATAGTTTACATTCTCTTCCACACTACGCATAGCGCATTCGATCCTGTGACACTTGGTAATCAGAGCTTAAACCACTTCTAGCGACTGGGGCTTCGAAAACCGCACGAGCGAGCCAGTTCAAGCCAAGGGCGACAAGTAAGTACGGAATCCGCTTTTTGCAACTAATCCCTCATGTAATTTTTCGATGGCGACCCGGGCGCAGGAAGCATAACATAACGCGCTTTTAGAGGAGATCGCACAGTTACTTGACGCACTCGCTGAATCGCGCCAAGCAGCAGCGACGACATCGCAGTAGTCGTCAACGAGCCAACCCGAGGCATCTCGTTTTCGCGCACCTGAACCATTTGACCCCAGCGACAGATCGTGTGACGTTTCGATGGATCGGAGCCATCAAAATTTATTTCGCGGTGATCGGATGGTCAACGACGACTCATGGCAACAAAATGGTTCAGTTCGCAGTGACGCTCATGCGCGACCCAGCTCTCGAATGGATCTTCAACAACAGTCAACATCTACAGTGCCAAGCCATGTGGAAGTGGATTCGTGACGGAAGCCAACTTACCCGTTTCGAGCACGTAAATTCGGCCTACATCGCGCGCGAAAATATTAATCGGCACCGACAATTTTCGAGTGTGGCACAGTACACGCAGCAGAGGAGCAGTTTTACGTGCGAATACATGACATTATGGATGACAAAAAAGAATCAATCGTACCTGGCGGGACTGAAACCAGACGTGCGACGACAAGTGGCGACATCGAACTACAGTAGCTACCACGACCTCGTCTCTGCTGCCAAACGATTCGACATGTTCCGGAGTCACGAGTCACGACGCTCGGACGAAGGTGGCCCATCAAACCACTACTAACACAAGTGCTTGGCTTTTCCCACAACGGCCGACCCTGTTGAGATCGACCATTTCGATGCACGTTCGTGTAAGACAGAAAAAAGCGATGCAATTTCTGTGGCGCGAACGGGCACGAAATTGGTCAATGAAGCAGAATAATTACAGCACGAGCAGAATATCAAGCCACGCGCGGCAGCGGCACCCCTCCAATTTCGGCGAATCAAAAGCCAAAAATGGTCATCGCCAGTGATTGCAGCATGAAGTACCTGAAAACACAACCAACGCTGTCACGACGTCAAGTATGGTGGGTGGATTTCATGGAAACCGACTTCAACTATGACATCGTGTACAAGCCTGGATTGCGTAACAAGGCTGATGCACTTAGCAAACCGCCGAACCTCGCCTCCCTCCAAGTGCAAGGGATGAACCATCTCCTCAAAGGCCTCTTCCAGCATGGTTACAACACTGACCCAGAGATTCCAGCAGCAAATAGACGCATACTCCTTCTATGGGACCAAGGGCTCACATATAAGAAGGGTACTAAGAAGCTGTGGGTAGCTAACTATGCACCCTTGAAGCAGCTAGTGCTAGAGGAATATCACGACACTGCGTTAACTGGACACTTTGGCAGCAACAAGACCATGACAGGTGTCACAAAATATTACTACTGGCCGAACATGGCGACAGACGTCTAGGAGTTCGTTACATCTTGCGACACGTGCCAGCGAATGAAGAGCAGTATGCAAAAGAATTTTGGCCTCCTCCAACCACTGCCCGTTCCTGAACAGCCTTGGCATACAGTGAGCTTGGACTTCATCACAGGACTCCCGCATACGGCAGCAGGACACGATCATGGTAGTTATCGACAAATTCTAAAAAATGGGCCACTTCATCGCCACGCACGCGAACACCACTACCGAAGAAACAGCTCGCATGTTCTTCCACCGAGTCGCTTACCTCCATGGGATCCCCAGGACTTTGGATAATGACAGAGATCCGAAGTTTACTAGGAAGTTCTGGAAGGAACTCATGCGACTTCTTGGAACCCGTCTGGCAATGTCATCCGCCTACCATCCACAGACTGATGGGCAGACAGAACCACTGAACCAGATCGTGGAACAGTTGCTGAGGGTTGCTTGCAAGGACGAAACAAGCAAGTGGGACCAGCAGTTACCTCTATTGGAATTCTCCTACAATAATGCTACCCACTCTGCTACGAGACAGACACCGTTCTTCCTTTGCTACGGATGGCATCCCCTCACTCCACAGTTGCTTCTTGTTCCTGCTCAAGTCCAACCGGCACACAACTTCGTCACTGCCATGCATCAACTCTGGGATACTACGTAGAAGCGCCTGCAGAAGGTGCAAACCTCCCAGAAAGGACAGCGGATAAGAGCCGAAGGGACCATCAGATACAGATTGGAGACTCTGTTTTGTTGGACACCAGGAAACTTGACTTTAGCCACATCCCTTCTAAGCTTCGGCCTCGGTTCTGTGGACCCTTCGTCGCTGGCACATGTTACTCCTGCAACCTTCTGCCTCAAACTCCCGGCCACATGGAGGATTCACAATGCCTTCCATGTGCAACTCCTGAAACCCTACAAGGACCCGAATCACATCTACTCATGACGACAACTTCCACCGCCTACTCATATCATCGTCGACGGAGAACCTGAGTACGAGAATGAGTCTGTACGTGCTCATCGACACCGACGTCATGGCCACATCGAGTTCCTCATGCGTTGGAAGGGCTATGACCCGTTCGAGGACAGTTGGGTTAAGGAATCCGACATGGGAAATGCTACCCGTGCTCTCCGGCAGTACTTACTCAAGCAGGGTGTTACAAATACCACCCAGCTTTGAGGGGGGGAAGTGTGAGAGTAGGATAGGTTTCCTAGGAGGAAGGACTATTTCTACATTTTTCTAGGACACTATCGATCACCTAGAATACTCTTTTTAATCACTCAGATTATTTTATCCACAATGGTTATTTGGATTATTCTTGGTTATCATAAGTGTATGTGTTATCTAGATTAGCTGTTGCGTGCACCGAGTGTTCACAGTATTTCGGCAAAGACCTCGCGAGTGCTCGCCTATATATTGTGTTGTTCCTCGGGATTGTCATTAAACATTCATTCTATAGTTTACATTCTCTTCCGCACTTCGCACAGCCCATTCGATCCTGTGACACTCCCCCCCTCGGCGTTACCCTCTGTCTCCTTGCCACGCGCCTTCCTGACCGCCTCACCATTATCCGTGACCACTTCCTTGGCCTCCACCCTGCTGACCTAACCCTCGCTGACGTTGTCACCACCCTGTCCGCGATAGAGACCCGCAAGCGCACTATCGTCCAGTCCAGCGGTACTACGATGGTCCCTATCTTCCAGGGTTGTGCTCTCTCCCAGTGCACTTACTCTGACGTCTCTGCTGCTATCGTTGAGACAGCCCCTGCTGCTGAGACAGCCCCTGCTGCTGAGACTGCCGCGGCGGCCTCAACGCAGCCTCATCATGGTAAGGGTCGCCGACCCCGTAGGGGGCGTGGCGGCGGGAGGGGTAGCGGGGGTGGGGGAGTTGGCGGAGGTGGTACGAGTGCCGGTGGTGCAAATGAGGGGACCGGGGCTAATGCCCCGGGACCGCAGCAGCAGCAGCAGCAGCAATAGTAGCAATAGCAGACCCAGCACCAGCAGCAGCAGCAGTCGCAGCAGCAGGAGCAGCAGCAGTCGCAGCAGTAGGAGCAGCAGCGACAGCCGTGGGGACCCCCACCGCCGTGGTGGCCTGGAGGTTTTGGTGGTGGTAGCTGTGGTGGCGGCTCGCGCAAATCGGCGTCGGGTGGCGGCTCCAGTGCGGTGACCTGCCAGTACCAGATTCAGACTGGCCCCCACCGCAGCACCGTCTGCGACTGTCCCGTTGACACCGCCACCCACTGCTACCGCCGCCTCGACAACCTCTTCCATCTCCGGTTCGACTTTGTGCCAGACCTCCCCAACTGGCACAGCCTCGTACGTCGCCATGTGCCGGTCTTTGAGATGGATGCGGATCAGATTCGTTCTGCTTTGTATGTCATGTATGCTGATGACTCTAGTGTGATTGGATCTTATTACCTTGTGTTGCCTAGTGTATGTGTGTCCACAGTGTGTAGTCTAGGCTCCCCTGCTATGTCAGGCGTAGGACCTCCTGCCTTGTTTAGCCTCGGCTCCACCCTAGTCCCTCCGCCGACAGACGCTACCACCGCGCTCTCTTTCACACTGGACTCCGGTGCGTCCACCTACTTCTTTCGTGACCATACTGCGCTCACGCCGCTTCCCGCCCCTGCAGCTGTCGCACTTTGCTGACCCCTCCTCAGGTCTGGTACTTGCACGTAGCTCCATCACCCTTCCCTGTCCGGCAGTTCCCTCGTGCTCTCTTATGGGTCTCCACATCCCCTCGTTCTCCAGGAACCTAGTTGGTGTCGGCTGCCTTCAGGACTTCGGCGTCACCACTACGTTCCCTGGACACGAGTGGTATGCAGTCTGTACCGAGGCCGCCACTAGTACCCCTCTCACCACGTTCCCCCTGGACCCCGTGTCTGGCTTATTTACGCTCGACACCGCGTCCCCCCTGGTGGGGGCGTCCCCCTAGGTAGCCACGCCTTCCCAGGCCGCTGCGGCTTGCTCGTGTCAGTCGCTCACTCACCCGTCACTTCTGTGGCTCCACCGCCTAGGTCACCCCGCACTCTCGTGTCTGCGTCACATATCCCAGCATGGTCTTGTCTCCACCACTGCGTCACTCCAGACCCTGCACCTAGACGTCTGGGGCCCAGCCCTTGTCCCTCGGCAGCGTCGCGAGTGCTACTTTCTAGTGCTCACCGACGACTACACGCGCTACACCACTGTGTTTCCCCTGGACCGGAAGACCGATGTCCCTGACGTTCTTATCCCGTGGCTCGTAGATACGCGAGTACAGCGTGCCCTGCCTGTGCCTCGTCTCCACTCCGACCGTGACGGTGAGTTCACCTCCGGTCGGCTTGGCCCGTTCTATCCCTGCAGCAGAATGAGGTCGTTGAGCGACGCATCGGTTTGGTCATGGAGGTGGCTCGTACCTCCATGATCCATGCCGGTGCACCCCATTTTATGTAGCCGTTCGGTGTTCGCTATGCCGCTCGCCAACTTAACATGTGGCCACACTCCCAGCGGCCGCAAGTTTCGCCAACCCTCCTCTGGACCGGGTCCCTTGGTGACACATCTACGTTCCATGTCTGGGGCTGCCATGCTCACGTTCGTGCCTCTGTCTTCCTTAGATTCCCCCTCGATGCGTCTGAATGGCACTTTTACCACCCTCCGTCTCACTGCTTCTTTCACTCGCGTGATGTCACCTTTGACGAGTCTGTCTCCTTCTACACCCACTTTCCCCACCGAGGTCTCCTGATTACCCCGACTCTGTTCTTTGTCCCCATTCCCTCGGTAGCTCCTGCTCCCCTCCCTCCCCATCCTGCCCTGTTTGGTGTGTCTCACGTCACTCCCCTTCCCTCGGTTTCCCTGGCGGAGGAGTCTGCTGACTCTGGGGACCCTACGGCTCAGGGTTCGCCGCTTGTCTCCGCCCCGATGTCTCCTCCGCCGCCGCCGTCACAGCTGCAGCAGCAGCACATGCCGCAGCAGCAGCCGCCGCCACCATCGCCGCCGCAACCGCAGAGGTCCGCGAGCTCAAGGGGTTGCAGGCGCTGAGGAGGGTGCTGGTCCTGGGGGTGCTAGTTTTGGGGGTGCTAGTCTGGGGGGTATTATCGCGGCTTGTCTCGGCGGTCCTGGGGGTGGCACTGGTGCTTGAGAGGGTTCTTTTTCTGGGGGTGCTTGTCCTGGGGGTGCTAACGTGGAGAGTCCCGGGGGTAGCCATGGTGCAATGGGAGGCTCATGTGTCGGCATGGAGCATCAGCAGCAGTCACCGCCGGTGTCCGCCCTTCGCCTCCTCGGTCTTCTCTCCCCCGACCGCCCGCCCCCGCCTCCCCCCGCGCCCCCTCCTCCGCCTATCTACGGCCCTGTGTTTCCTCCGTCAGACCTGTCCCCAGCTCGTTTCCCCCCTCGTTCTCCTCCTGTGTCTCTTGATCCGACGCCTCCCACCCACTTCTAGTCTCGCCGTCCATCTCGTGCTCGTCCTCTCTCCCTGGTTCAGCATTCTCACCCTATGCTGCTCCGTTCTTACGCGTCTCGTTCTCCTCTTCTCCCATCGCCTCTTGAGTCTTCCCTTGTTGTCTCTCCACTTCCTCTCTCTTACTATCTCTGTGCTACTAGTCCCCTTGTTCCTCAGGTCCTCGCCTCTCTTGTTACCGACCCGCCCGTTCGTGTCTCCAACCTTGACGCGCTTGTTGCTGCTATCTCTGACTCTGCCTCTACCCGCCGCCTTGACTATGCCACTGCTTTGGTCTCTAGCCCTGCCCATCTTCCATCCGTCGGGGATGCACGTGCCCTTGGTAGTGATGTCACAGAGGATAGATAGTTCGAGCTAGCTTTCCTGTCCGAGGCCGCTCCTCATCTCTCCTCCTTGCTTCTAGTCCCTGAGGGTGACCCAGACGTTCTTGACATCCCAACCCCTCGCACCTACACTGAGGCGACCTCGGGACCCTGGGCCTCTCAGTGGATAGCTGCCATGGACACGGAGATGGCATCTTGGAGATCCACCGGCACCTACGTCGACGCAGTTCACCCACCTGGGGTGAACGTAGTCGATGGTCGGTGGCTCTTCAAGGTGAAGCGCTCTCCTGGAGAGCCGTCGGTGTTCAAGGCGCGCTATGTTGCTAGAGGCTTCAGTCAGCGCGAGGGCGTTGACTTCTTTCAGACCTTCGCCCCAACCCTGAAGATGACCACTCTTCGGGCGCTGCTTCACATAGCAGCACAACGCGACTACTAGCTGCACTCCCTCGACTTCTCTGCAACATTTCTCCAAGACAGTCTGCACGAGCAGGTCTACCTGCGCTGTCTGCCAGGCTTCAATGGCACCTTCGCCCCTGGGACCGAGTGGCTTCTTTGGCATCCAGTTTACGGCCTGCGGCAGGCGCCCCGTTTGTGGCACGACACGCTGCATGCTACGTTAGCTGACCTGCAGTTCTTCTCGTCCTCTGCTGACCCTTTGCTCTTCGTTCGCTCATGCTTGAATCCATTCTACATCCTAATCTACGTAGACGACCAGGTCTTTGCTACTGCAGACGGAGACGCACTGGCCTCCGTGAAGGCTGAGCTGCTGAGGAGACACATCTACACTGGCCTAGGAGAGCTGCGCTATTACCTTGGCCTGCAGATCTCCCGAGATAGAGCAGCGTGCACCATCACTCTCACACAATCACACGTGGTGCATCAGGTCCTTCAGAGGTTCGGTTTTCAGTTCTCCTCCACACAGCCTACACCTCTGCCAGTAGATCACAGGCTCACGGCTCCAGTCCATGAGGAGTTTGTAGAGCCTAGTGGTCCGTACACAGATCTGGTGGGCTGCCTCATGTACTTGATGACTTGCACTCGTCCAGATCTTGCATACCCTCTCAGTATCCTGGCTCGCTTTGTGGTGATACGCAGACACTGATCACAACACTGGTCGGCCACTAAGAGGGTTTTGCATTATCTAGCAAGTACATCAGGCATGGGGCTAGTGCTAGGAGGATGCAGGGTAGGCATCAGGCAGGGCGCACGGACGCTTCGTGGGTGGACGACGCAAGGACGCTCAGGTCCTCCTAGGGCTACTGCTTTAGCCTTCGTGGGTGGACGACGCTATCTCGTGAAGGTCCACCCGGTCATCGTCTGTTGCATAGTCTAGCTGTGAGGCCGAGATCTACTCTAGTGCCATGGCGGCACAGGAGCTTTGCTGGCTGACGTTCTTGCTCACAGACTTAGGTGAGCGGCCTAGCTCTGCCCCGGTCCTGTACGCTGACAATAGGGCCATGATCCTCCTGTGTCAGAAGCCTCAACTAAAGGGCAGAGCGAATCACATCCAGCTGCGATATTTCCTCTTGCGTGAGCTACAGCAGCGCCGCCAGGCCCGCATAGTATACTTGGCCTCCGGTGCCAACACAATTGATATCTTTACGAATGCGCTTGCGCCTAAAGATCATCAGCGGCACCGTGTACAGCTTGGTCTAGTTCCAGTAGCTCCTCACTTGCTAGGACCTTGATTGTGTACTACTCATATTTTCTTGACTGGCCTTGTGGTCAGGGCCTTAAATAGGATTTCAGGCATCCTGACCAATCAGGGCGGGCCCCCAAAAAAGCGTGTACTAGTCAGGGTTTGCTGCTAATGTTCTTGTTGATTCCTCGAGGGGGTTCCCGATTTATATACTGTGGCCTCAGGGTAAATTCTGAAATGCGGGAAACCTTGCGAAGTCACTATTTTAGTGAAGGTGGGTCCAACTTGAAACTGAGAGAAACTCAATTTTTTTGAATGGACTGACAGCCCCATTCGGCAGAGTCATGGCAGTTCGACAACGCAGGCGTGATGTACAGAGCGAACATGTGCAAGCATGTGATTGGCTGGGGGAGTTCTAAACGAGAGTTTGCGAGCTGCAACAAGTTGCACGCACTTGTGCAACCCCACTACCTCGTCATCATCTAAGTGGCCCCAACTTGACTTCAAGTTGGACCCGTGTTCACTACTCATGCAAAATCACAAAATGACTTCCTGATAGGTTCACATTTCTCGCCATCTGGAGCAGCCAAATGAAGGCGCGTTTTCCATGACCCCAGCCCGCAACCCTTTTCCCATGTCGTGTCCAAACGTTTGAAACCAGGTTCAACCGAATTCAATCGCGGCCGAAAGACTGCAGTAACATGCATGGTTCCATTGAGGCACGTCAACTAGCTTATGTGTAAACACACCTGTTCTCACTAAACTAAATTCGTCGCGTGGGCAGGCACTTTCGCTGCCGAGCTCCTGCCCAACACGAAACGAAATTTTCTGCTGCCCGCACACTTGTCCCCCCTATATCATCTCAAGGGTCCCAAATTCCCAATCAAGCTGGGTCCAACTCGCCAGATGGATCACTTGAAGGGTGTCCATGCTGGGTTGAGCAATTAGCCGCGATTGGCCGAGTTTGCATGAACTTCAGCCCACGGGGCAAATCAGACCAAGGATTTTTTCATTGTCCAACTGTCAGACATAATTTTGCTGAGAGCATGAGCTTTTAGTTGAAAACGAATTCAGCCCCTGAAAATTCAGACGAAGTCAAAGGCGTATGGCCCACAAAAAGAAACGGAGACTTGTGTGAAAAAATCGACGTTAGATCCTCATCGAGCGGTTATGACGGCCAGTTTGATGAGTGTGGTTTGGATGCTGAAGTACTTGACGGAGTTTTGATTTGACGTAACCTGGGCAATACGATTTCGATGGAAGTCAAGATTTTAGGGTTGCGTAGGGGTTGTGGGTTGTGCAGTGAGGAGAAGCCGAGATTTTCTAGTGGGAGTGGGGGGGGGAGGAGGGCTGTCTCTAGCATCGAGGACCAAGGGAGCTTCGGAGGACTGTCTCTAGCATTCATGACTAAGCTGAATTTTCGGAGTGGCGGGGGGTTTCAAAGGATTGTCGCTAACATTGAGGACTTAGCCGAGATGTTTTTGGGCGGAAAAAGAAAGGGGTACCCAAGTGGCACACTTGCATTTGCAAGACTAGAGGAATCAGGGTTATCCCTGAAGGCATACTTGTTAGGATTAAGGACGGAGTCTAGGTGAACTTAGGAGCTAGAATTACTCAAAATATAAATCCGAAATTCTGGACAGAAAAGTCGTCTTCACAAGAAACGACGTCGACGAAAACCTAGCCGTTGGAATGTCGCGAAACTTGGATATGTTGTAGCTCTTTATCTCAGCTACCGTTCCCAATTTGAATCATGTTGATTGATGAAGTATTCGCGACGCTATGGCTTTCGACGCATTAGGGGGTAAGCTGTAGGAGGAGAACTTAACTCAATCTCAAGAGTTCAATCAAAGTTCAAGAATCTCACAAGGAATTTATAAGGAGCAAGAGAAAGGTTGGGATAGAAGAGAGGGATGAGAGGGAAGGTCCCAAGAGAGTCCCCAACCAAGGAAACCCCATAAGCACAAAGATTCCCTCCCTATAGGAACCCCAACTTTGACATTTGTCCCTTCCCAACCAATCCATCCAAGTTGGCCACCCTTGCCAACCTAGCTTGGTTGTTCCCAACCAATTTGCAGCTGTTACAGTAGAGTGACGAATTTCCCCAACCCCAAAGGTCCCAACTCCATATAAAGTCACCCCACAACTTCACTTTGTAACCGCCGCAATTGTAACGCAAGCTCATGAACTTTGAATCTTCATAGCTTTCGCGTTCTTGCTCCGATTGAAGGGATTCTCGTTGCGTCGGAAAGATCTTCTCAAGATCTATCATCACAAAAAACCTGCTCAAACAAAATAACACAAAACACATTCCCAAACTCCAGAACACATCACACACAAATTCTTGCACACGTTCAAACCACACATGCAAGTTGAAAAAATATGGGATGGGAGGCAGACAGAATGTGATAGCATATGATGACATCACACAACAATCTCCCCCTCTGGCTGCCAACCATCATCCACCATACCAACATCTCAAGCATGCATACTCAATGCACACTCATCCCAGCAAGCTTCATGCCCTTCCAATGATCCGCCTCCGCCAGACGCTTGGTGAAAATATCTGCTGCCTGCTGATGGGTCTTCACTATCTCCAGCCGCACCTCCTTATCAAGGAGTCTCCTCACCCAATGCCACTTAGGCCTTATGTGTTTTGTCAGCCCATGCAGACAAGCATTCTTGGCGAGCTTCACAGCGGACTCATTGTCACAAAACACAACTGTCGGCTTCTCCTGACCAACTCCCAACTCCTCCAACAAACGCCTTAGCCACACTACTTCCTTGGCCCCATGGTGTAAGGCCATGTACTCAGTCTCACATGAGGACAATCCCACCTCATTCTGCTTCTTGCTGCGCCAGCTCACAGCACCACCTCCTAGCAAGCACACATAACCCCCAATGCTGGTGCCATCCGCTTTCACTGAGTTGAAGCTAGCGTCAGTATAGCAACTCAAGAGCATCTCACCACTCTTCACATCTGCAGCACCTCTCTGCAACCGCTGCCTCACTCCACTGTACTCCAATCCCACTGATGCCGTAGCACTCACATAGCGGACCAACCTCTTGGCCGCTTCCAGCTGCTCATGACTAGGGCGTGAGACCACACTAGCCAACCGTGATGTAGAAAATGCAATGTCAGGCCGTGTATGATTTGCAGCATAATTCAGCGACCCAACCATCGAATGAAACAGCTTCCTGTCACTCTCACCCACTACCTCCTCATCAGCACATGGCTCCACAGTAAACCCTGAAGGTAGTGGTGTTGCTGGCTTTCCCCCATCTTGCAGCCCATACTTCTCAGCCAGCCCCTCACAGTACTTCCTCTGGTGCAACCTCAGCACACCCTTCTCCACATCTCTCTCCACATGCATCCCCAAGTAGTACTTCACCTCACCCATCTTGGAACACTTGAACTGCATCTCTAGCATCTGCTCTGCGCTGTCCAGCAAAGCAGTTGATGCAGAAAAGAGAAGGATATCATCCACGTACACCAAGAGCATGAGGATTTCATCCTTCTCCTGCAGCAGGAACAGGCTGGGGTCACACTCACTCTTCTTGAAACCCCCAGCCAGCAGCGCCTCCTCCAACTTGTGATACCATGCACGAGGCGCCTGCTTAAGGCCATAGATGGCCTTCTTCAGCCTGCAGACCCTGCCGCTCCCATCATCCAGCCCCTCTGGCTGCTTCATATACACCTCCTCCAGAATGATCCCATTCAGAAAGGCAGTCACAATGTCCATCTGCCGTATCTTCCATCCCAGGAGTGCAGCTATCGCCAACAGCACCCTCAGTGTTGTTCCTTTCCCCACAGGAGCAAACACCTCATCATAGTCCTTCCCTTTTGTCTGCTGAAACCCCCTTGCCACAAGCCTAGACTTGTATCGGGTCAGCTCCCCTTCAGGTCCATACTTGTGCCTGTAGATCATCTTGGAAGTGATTGCCTTCTTTCCAGGAGGCAAGTCACACAGGTCCCATGTCTCGTTCTCAATCAGGGACCCAAACTCCTCATCCTCACTCGCCTTCCACTTCTCCCCATTTGGTCCATTCAAGGCCTCTTCTCGAGTCTTGGGCTCAGGGATTGGTGCCCAGTAGCAGTGAGCGATCTCATCTTCCTCAATCTGCTCAACCACACTCCCAGCCTGCACCACATTCGGCTTGCCTCTTCCCCCATAGGTCAGCCTCACTGGAGGGCGCACATCCCTCCTAGGACGCTCAGGCGGGTGTGGAACTCGAGGTGGAGACTCATGCTGCTGCTGCTGCTGCTCTACTTCAGCTGCTCCCCCTTCCTCAGTCACCCCAGACATCTCCTCCTCTGACACTGCAACCTCTACCTGTCTTGAAGGCTGCTGCAACTCATCTGCCTCCACAATGAGTGGTGTAGATGGAAGCTTCTGTTGCTGCTGCTTCCATTCCTTATAGTACAGGGACTCAAGAAACTTCACATCCCTTGACACTGTCAGCTTCTGGGTGGTCAGGTCCCATAGCAGCCACCCCTTGTGATCCTTTGCAATCCCCAAGTGCACACCCCATCTTCCAGAAGCCTCCAACTTCCCCCTTTTCTCCTTGGGCACATGAAACACCACCATGCACCCAAATGCCCTCAGCATGTTCACCGCTGGAGCACTCCCATACCACTTGGCATATGGGATCCACTCCTTATCTCCAACTGTAGCCAGCACCCTATTCTTCACAAGGGCGACCTGCCTCAGTGCAGACACCCAAAACGGATCAGGCAGCCCTGCACGCCCAAGGAGAGTGCGTGCCCCCTCCTGCAGGGTCCTGTTGAACCTCTCAGCCACGCCATTCTGCTGCGGGTTGTAGGGCACTGTCAGTTGATGTTGGATCCCCTTCCTCTTCAACTCCCCCTCAAAATCAGCTCCAATGAACTCCCCACCATTGTCACTACGGATCACCTTCACCTTGTGTCCGCATTCCCTCTGAGCTCTCGGCATCCACTCCTTAAGGACAGCCGCTGCCACCTCCCCCTTGCTGTTCAAAGGGTAAACCCACACTGCTCGAGTGTGGTCATCCACAATTGTCAAGAAATAGCGGCTGCCTGAGAGGGAAGGGGCTCTTGTGGGCCCCACCACATCCATGTGCACAAGTGCAAGTGGGGTCTTGGCTGGTCCTGTAGTGCTGTTGAAGGGGAACTTGGAGAACTTGGTCTCCAAGCATGTAGGGCAGCTCCCAATCTCCTTCACTCCCCCTTTCACCTCCAAGCCTTTCAGGCTCCCATCCTTTACCAACTTCTGTAGCATAGGGAAGTTCACATGACACAGCCTCTCATGCCATGTCTCCCAATCGGCCTCTCCACTCTTTGATGAAGCCTTAGCCCATGCCGCACTCGCATCCACACCAGCAAGCACCTCACCATGTCTCTGCTGCTGCTGCACTTTCTTGACTGCTTCCAGGACCCCATCAGTTGGTGCAGTTGCATCTCCTCCTGCTGTTGCCTTTGCCGCTGCTGCCGTTGCTGCTGTTGGAGTCTTCCCATTCCATGGGATGATGGGCAGCTGCCACAGGTCCTTGATGCAACTGGTCTCCTCTTCCAGACTCCATAGCACCTTCTTCCCAAGCTTAGCACGGCAGCTGGTTGGTCCAAAGGTCACTTCGGCCTTGCTCTTCTGCAGTCGTCGCACAGAGAGAAGGTTAGCAGACAAGCCTTTAACCAGCAGAACATTCCCAAGCCCCACAAGCTCCCCATTAGCTCCCTTAACCTTGGCATTTCCAACACCAATGACAGGGAGCAAAGCACCTGACGCTGCTGCCACATACTTGATCTTCCCAGGGGGTTTTACCTCATCAAGCAAATCTGCCCGTGGGGTCATGTGACTGGTGCAACCCGAATCAATCACCCAGTGCGTGAGAGGGTGCATCACAACCTTTCCCACAGATCCCACATCACCCTCATGCCCATGCACATCCTCAACCATAACAAACAAACCAGGATAGGCATTACCTTGTGCACCTTCACCTTGTGCACCTGAGCCTTGCACAGCGCCACCTTGTGCGCGTTCACCACTGGGCGGCTTCATGCCTGGAGGTGCCCATCCCTCCAGCCTGCTGAAGCACTTGAACCAAGGATGCCCAACCTTCTTGCAGTACCAGCACGTGCCCTCCATTCTGGTACTCCCCCTGCCACTAGAGCTCCCATGCCCCTCATTATAGTCACCTCGGCCTCTACCTCTGCCAAAGCTCCTCCCACGGCCTCGGCCTTTCCAACCCCCTCTTCCTCTGCCGCGCCCTGCAGCTCCATACCCCTCAGCAGTCTTAGTGGCAGCACCGCCTCCCACATGGCGTCTGCGGAAGTCCTCCTGCAGAATCTGCTGCCTTAGCCACTCAGGTGTCCATTGATCTTGCTGAGAGTTGAGGGTGGGGATGAGGTTATCCCACGAGTTGTCCAACACCGAGATGATCTTGGTGCACTGCTGCAGCTGAGATACACTGCTGCCCGCTGCTGCCATCCTTGCATAGGTGTCCTTGATCTTGTCAAGGACCGGCTTCACATCGTCCCCTGGTCGCATGGAGATGGCAGCAAGTTCCTTCTCGAGCACGATCACCATCAGGAGAGTGTTGGGCTGAATCACATCGCGTAGTAGTTTCCACGCCCTTGGACCCGAATCATCCGCTTCCACAAGATCCTTGATGTGCTCGAACATCTCCTTGTTGACCGATTGAAGGATGAGGTCGAAAAGCACCGTGCTTTTCTCAATCCACCGTTCACGTGCTTCGCCTTCTTCCGGCATCTTCTCTTCCCCAACAGCAATCTTCAGTAGCTTGTAGCGTTTGAAGGCACTTCTCATCCGTCCGCTCCATTCCTCATAGTTGGAGCCATCCAAAGCTTCAACTTTTGATGGCGGCGGTTCACTTGTCTTCTCAGCTACAGCTCCTCTTCCATTAGCATCTCCTCCTCTCTCATTCATCTTCTCCTTGAGAAATGACGAATTTCAGCCCCCCTTTGCTGTCCACACTCAGCTCCCTCGATATTTTCACAAGTGTCGGCGTCCACGAAATTTCGGCAGAGTTTCCCTTAGCGGAAGACACATCCAACCTTTAGAACACCACTTAGGCACACCCACAGGCCATGGTGGGTCTAGAAGGGTCTTCACACTTCTGTAGACTCCTCTCAACGTCCTTAATACAGCTCTGATACCACTTGTTAGGATTAAGGACGGAGTCTAGGTGAACTTAGGAGCTAGAATTACTCAAAATATAAATCCGAAATTCTGGACAGAAAAGTCGTCTTCACAAGAAACGACGTCGACGAAAACCTAGCCGTTGGAATGTCGCGAAACTTGGATATGTTGTAGCTCTTTATCTCAGCTACCGTTCCCAATTTGAATCATGTTGATTGATGAAGTATTCGCGACGCTATGGCTTTCGACGCATTAGGGGGTAAGCTGTAGGAGGAGAACTTAACTCAATCTCAAGAGTTCAATCAAAGTTCAAGAATCTCACAAGGAATTTATAAGGAGCAAGAGAAAGGTTGGGATAGAAGAGAGGGATGAGAGGGAAGGTCCCAAGAGAGTCCCCAACCAAGGAAACCCCATAAGCACAAAGATTCCCTCCCTATAGGAACCCCAACTTTGACATTTGTCCCTTCCCAACCAATCCATCCAAGTTGGCCACCCTTGCCAACCTAGCTTGGTTGTTCCCAACCAATTTGCAGCTGTTACAGTAGAGTGACGAATTTCCCCAACCCCAAAGGTCCCAACTCCATATAAAGTCACCCCACAACTTCACTTTGTAACCGCCGCAATTGTAACGCAAGCTCATGAACTTTGAATCTTCATAGCTTTCGCGTTCTTGCTCCGATTGAAGGGATTCTCGTTGCGTCGGAAAGATCTTCTCAAGATCTATCATCACAAAAAACCTGCTCAAACAAAATAACACAAAACACATTCCCAAACTCCAGAACACATCACACACAAATTCTTGCACACGTTCAAACCACACATGCAAGTTGAAAAAATATGGGATGGGAGGCAGACAGAATGTGATAGCATATGATGACATCACACAACAATACTGACAGCTCAGGGCTGGTACACGAACACTTTACTGAATCCTCAGGGTTGCACTATGATTCAAAACTGAATTCACAAGGTGGAAAATGACCTTAACCATATTTTTCAGGATTGGCACCTAATTGGCATCATGAAAATCAAGAATTAAGGATAAAACATCATAATATCTGAGGCCCTGCTTATGGCTCTTGTTCCAGAGGCCGGACTTGTAGTGCCGCCCTGGGTTGCTCTTGTCAAGTTTGTACTCTTCTGACTAGTCTTCAGACCCTTGCCTCAAAGGTTAGACTAGTAGTGCCACCCTGAGCTCCGTGTCTCTTGCTAGGCACTGCCCCTTGTCCTAGGGGTGTGTCAACTTACAGTGGCGGAAACAATTGTCCATATGTTTTGCAATATTTTGGGGTTTTAGGCTTTAAGACCACTATACATTAAGCCTTAATGTTTAATGGTGGTACGCTTTGGGAGGAGCACATAGTGGATACGTTAACCGCACAAAAATCCAGAATAGTACACTGGGTCTAACTGATATCCCAGAAGACAAATAAATCGTACATCCGGACAAATATTTCCAAGCAGAGAGAGCAAACCTCATAACTGTGTTTCAGGTACATAGCCCACCGACCTTTGGCCTTGCTTACCACCTACACCCTCCTAGGCATGTTACCTACTAAGTTAGTACAATCCTCGGCAAGGAACTTCTTGCACTCTTCTTGGACCCATCATTTTGCATAAGGGGGTGAGCACTAGGAAAATCGTGAAAAAAATGGGCGTATGCAAGAGTATTGTAGACCATTTTGTATTGAATGGTATCTTTGAGACTAGCCATGCAGAGGTGTGGCCAAAGATGCAATTAGCTGGTCGGACCCATCTTATCACGGATTGTATTCTCGTACCATTGTAGGGTAAAATAACGAATAGAGTGGTCAAATCTAGCGTAGACACCGCGAAACTAAGGGAAACGTTGCACGGTTGACTGTGCACCCTTGCAGCATTAAAAACACACTAAGGTCCGCGGGTCTAGTCACGGTGCAGCAGTCGTAGAAGCCATGACTGTTCTGGAAAAATATCAGGGGCCGGCTGCTATTCGTGAAGTCGCATGATGAGTGGACAATTAGTTGGGTTCTGAACCCCACTCACCCGTCTCACCTCTAAAGTTGGGTTCAAAACCCCACCCACCCGTCTCAACTCTAAAGTTGGGTTCTGAATCCCACTCACCCATCTCACCTCTCCATTTGGGTCCAAAAACCCACTCACCCGTCTCACCTCAATAGTTGGGTTATGAACACCACGCACCCGTCTCACCTCTGCGGTTGGGTTTTGAGCCGCACTCACCAATCTCACCTCTCCAGTTCGATTCTGAAACCCACTCACCCGTCTAACCTCTACAGTTGGGTTCTGAACCCCACAAACCCGTCTCACCTCTACTGTTGGGTTCTGAACCCCACTCACCCGTCTCACCTCAATTGTTGGGTTCTGAACCCCACTCACCCGTCTCACCTAAACAGTTGGGTTCTGAACCCCACCAACCCGTCTCACCTCAACCGTTGGGTTCTGAACCCAACTCACCCATCACACCTCTGCGGTTGGGTTCTGAACCACACTCATCTGTCTCGCCTCAATAGTTGGGCTCTGAAAACAACTCACCCATCCATCCCCAATTGTTGGGTTCTGAACCCCAGTATCCCGTCTCACCTCTACTGTTGGGTTTTCAACCCCACTCACCCGTCTCACCCCAATAGTTGGGTTCTGAACCCCACTCACCTGTCTCACCCCAATAGTTGGATTCTGAACCCCACAAACCCATCATACCTCTACTGTTGGGTTCTAGCCCCACTAACCCGTCTCACCTCAATAGTTGGGTTCTGAACCTCACTAACCCGTCTCACCTCTAGTGTTGGGTTCTGAACCCCACTCACCCGTCTCACCTCTGCAGTTGGGTTGTGAACCCCATGCACCCGTCTTACCTCTGCAGTTGGGTTTTGAACACCACTCACCCATCTCACCTCTCCAGTTGGGTTCTGAACCCCACTAACCCGTCTCACCCCAATAGTTGGGTTCTGAACCCCACAAACCCATCTTACCTCTACTGTTCAGTTCTGAACCCCATTCACCCATCTCACCTCAATAAAAAGGATCTGAACCCCACTAATCGTCTCACCTCTACTATTGGGTTATGAACCCCACTCACCTGTCTCAACTCAGCATTTGGGTTCTGAACCCCACTCACCCGTCTCACCTCTCCTGTTGGGTTCTGAACCCCACTCACCCGTCTCACCTCTGCAGTTGGGTTCTCACCTCAGTAAATGGGTTCTGAATTCCACTAATCGTTTCACCTCTACTATTGGGTTTGGAACCCCACTCACCCGTCTCAACTCAGCAGTTGGGTTCTGAACCCCACTCACCTGTCTCACCTCTCCAGTTGGGTTCTAAACCGCACTCACCCGTCTCACCTCTACTGTTGGGTTCTGAAACCCAATAACCCATCTCACCAGTACAGTTGGGTTCTATACCACACTCACCCGCCTCACCTCTACACTTGAGTTCTGAACCCCACTCACCTGTCTCAGCTCTATAAATGGGTTCTGAACCCCACTCACCCGTCGCACCTCCGCAGTTGGATTATGGACCCCACTCACCCATCTCACCTCTGCTGTTGGGTTGAACCCCACTCAGTCGTCTCACCTCTGCAATTGGGCTCTGAAACACACTCACCCGTCTCACCTCAATAGTTGGGTTTGGAACCCCACTCACCTGACTCACCTCTGCAGTTTGGTTTTGAACGCCACTTACTTGTCTCACCTATGCGGTCGGGTTCGGAACCCCACTCACCCGTCTCACCCCTACAGTTGGGTTTTGAACACCACTCGCCCGTCTCATCCCTATAGTTGGGTTATGAACCCCACTCACCCGTCTCACCTCTACAGTTGGGTTCTGAGTCCCACATACCGGTCTCACCCCCATAGTTGGGTTCTGAACCTCACTCACCCGTCTAACCTCTACAGTTGGGTTCTGAACCCCACTCACCTGTCTCACTCCTGCAATTGGACCCCACTCACCCGTCTCACCTCTGCAGTTTGGTTCTGAACCCCACTCACCCGTCTCACCTCCCAGTTGGGTTCTGAACCCCACTCACCTGTCTCACTCCTGCAATTGGATTCTGGACCCCACTCACTCGTCTCACCCCTACATTTTGGTTATGAACCCCACTCACCCATCTCACCTCTACAGTTGCGTTCTGGACCCCACTCATCCGTCTGACCTCTATAGTTGGGTTCTGAACCCCACTCACCTGTCCCACCTCTGCAGTTGGGTTCTGAACCACACTCTCCTGTCTCACCTCAATAGTTGGGTTCTGAACACCACTCACCCGTCTAACCTCAATTGTTGGGTTCTGAACCCCAGTATCCAGTCTCACCTCTACTGTTGGGTTCTGAACCCCACTCACCCGTCTCACCCCAATAGTTGAGTTCTCAACCCAACAAACCCATCTTACCTCTACTGTTGGGTTCTGACCCCACTAACCCGTCTCACCTCAATAGTTGGGATTTGAACCTCACTAACCCGTCTCACCTCTACTGTTGGGTTCTGAACCCCACTCAACTGTTTCAATTATGCAGTTGGGTTTTGAACCAGACTCACTTGTCTCACCTCTACTGTTGTGTTCTGAACCCCACTCATCCGTCTCACCTCTCCAGTGGGGTTCTGAACCCCACTCACCCCTCTCACCTCTACAGTTGGGTTCTGAACCCCACAAACCCCTTCTCACCTCTACTGTTTGGTTTTGAACCCCACTCAACCGTCTCACCCCTACAGTTGGTTTCGGAACCCCACTCACTCGTCCCACCTTTATGGTTGGGTTATGAACCCCACTCACCTGTCGCACGTCTGCAGTTGGGTTTTGAACTCCACTCACACGTCTCACATCAATAGTTTTGTTCTGAAGCCTACTCACCCGTAACACCTCTCCAGTTGGGTTCTGGGCCGCACTCACTCGTCTCACCTCTACAGTTGGGTTATGAACCCCACAAACCCGTCTCACCTCTACTGTTTGGTTCTGAACCCCACTCAACCGTCTCACCCCTACAGTTGGTTTCGGAACCCCACTCACTTGTCTCACCTCTACGGTTGGGTTATGAACCCCACTCACCTGTCGCACCTCTGCGGTTGGGTTTTGAACCCCACTCACAGGTCTCACCTCAATAGTTTTGTTCTGAACCCTACTCACCCGTCACACCTCTCCAGTTGGGTTCTGGGCCGCACTCACCCGTCTCACCTCTACAATTGGTTTCTGAACCCCACTCACCCGTCTCACCTCTGCAGTTGGGTTGTGAACCCCACGCACCTGTCTCACCTCTGCAGTTGGGTTTTGAACCCCACTTACCCATCTCACCTCTGCAGTTGGGTTATGAACTCCACTCACCCGTCTCACCTCAATAGTTGGTTTCTCAACCCCACTAACCCGTCTCACCTCTACTGTTGGGTTCTGGGCCCCACTCACCCGTCTCACCTCTACAGTTGGTTTCTGAACCCCACTCACCCGTCTCAACTCAAGAGTTGGGTTCTGAACCCCACTCACCCGTCTACTGAGTTGAGACGGGTGAGTGGGGTTCAGAAACCAACTGTAGAGGTGAGACGGGTGAGTGCGGCCCAGAACACAACTGGAGAGGTGTGACGGGTGAGTAGGTTTCAGAACAAAACTATTGAGGTGAGACGTATGAGTGGGGTTCAAAACCCAACTGCAGAGGTGCGACAGGTGAGTGGGGTTCATAACCCAACAATAGAGGTGGGACAGGTTAGCGGGGTTCAGAACCAATCTCTAGAGGTGAGACGGGTGAGTGGCGTTCAGAACCCAACAGTAGAGGTGAGACGAGCGAGTGGGGTTCAGAACCCAACTTGAGAGGTGAGACGGGTGAGTATGGTTTCGAACCCAAATGTTGAGGTGAGATGGGTGAGTGGGTTTCAGAGCCCATCAGTAGAGGTGAGACGGGTTTGTGGGGTTCAGAACCCAACAGTAGAGGCGGGACGGGTAAGTGGGGTTCAGAACCCAACTGGAGAGGTGCGATGGGTGAGTGGGGTCCAGAACCCAACTGCAGAGGTGAGATAAGTGAGTCTGGTTTGAACCCAACTGTTGAGGTGAGACGGGTGAGTGGATTTCAGAACCCAACAGTAGAGGTGAGTCGGGTTAGTGGGGTTAAGAACCCAACAGTAGAGGTGAGACAAGTTATTGGGGTTCAGAACACAACTGTAGAGGTGAGATGGGTGAGTGGGGTTCCGAACCCAACAGTTGAGGTGAGAAAGGTGAGTGGTGTTCAGAACCCAAATGTTGAGGTGAGACGAGAAAGGGGGGTTCAAAACCTAATTGCAGAGGTGAGATGGGTGAGTGGGGTTTAGAACACAACTGCGGAGGTTAGACGAGTGAGTGGGGTTAGAGGGGTTTAGAACCCAACTTTAGAGGTCAGACGGATGAGTGGGGTTCAGAACCCAACAGCTAAGGTGAGACAGGTTAGTGGGGTTCAGAACCCAACTATAGAGTTGAGACGTGTTAGCGGGGTTTAAAACACAACTGTAGATTTGAGACGGGTGAGTGGGGTTCAGAACCCAATTGTTGAAGTGAGATTGGTTAGTGGGGTTCAGAACCGAACTGTAGAGGTGAGACGGGTGAGTGGGGATCAGAACCGAAATGTAGAGGTGAGACGGGTGAGTGGGGTTTAGAACCCAATTGTAGAGGTGAGACGGGTGAGTGGGGTTCAAAACCCAGCTGCAGAGGTGCGACAGGTGAGTGGAATTCAGAATCCAACTGCACAGGTGAGACGGGTGAGTGGGGTAAGGAACCCAACTGCAGAGGTGAGATGGGTGAGTGTGGTTCTGAACCCAACTCTAGAGCTGAGACAGGTTAGTGGGGTTCAGAACCGAACTCTTGAGGTAAGACGGGTGAGTGGGGTTCATAACCCAACAGTAGAGGTGAGACAACTGAGTCTGGTTCAGAACCCAACTGCATAATTGAAACGGTTGAGTGGGGTTCAGAACCCAACAGTAGGGGTGAGACGGTTGAGTGGGTGTCAGAACCCAACAGTAGAGGTGAGACGGTTTAGTGGGCTTCAGAACACACCGGTAGAGGTAAGATGGGTGAGTGGGGTTCAGAATCCAATGGTAGAGGTGAGACGAGTAAGTGGGGTTCAGAACCCAATCGTAGGGGTGAGACGGGTGAGTGGGGTTAAGAATCCAACTGCAGAGGTGAGACGAGGGAGTGGGTTTCAAACCCCAATTGCAGAGGTGAGACAAGTTTGTGGGGTTCAGAACCCAATAGTAGAGGTGAGACGGGATAGTGGGGTTCATAACCCAACTACACAGGTGAGACGGGTGAGTGGGGTTCAGTACCCAACTGGAGAGGTGAGACGGGTAAATGGGGTTCAGAACCCAACTTGAGAGGTGAGACGGATGAGTGTGGTTCAGAACCCAACTGTTGAGGTGAGATGGGTGAGTGGGGTTCAGAACCCAATAGTAGAGATGAGATGGGTTAGTGGAGTTCCAAGAGTAGAGGTGAGATGGGTGAGTGAGGTTCAGAACCCAACAGTGGAGGTGAGACTTGTAAGTGGGGTTCATAGCCCAACTGCACAGGTGAGAAAGGTGAGTGGGGTTCAGAACCCAACTGGAGAGGTGAGACGGGTGAGTGGGGTTCAGAACCCAACAGTAGAGGTGAGACGGATGAGTGGGGTTTAGAACCCAACAGTAGAGGTGAGACTTGTAAGTGGGTTTCATAACCCAGCTGCACATGTGAAACGGGTGAGTGGGGTTCAGAACCCAACTGGAGAGGTGCGACGAATGTGTGGGGTTCGGAACCCAACAGTAGAGGTAAGATGGGTTAGTGGGGTTCAGAACCCAACAGTAGAGGTGAGACGGATGAGTGGGGTTTAGAACCCAACAGTAGAGGTGAGACTTGTAAGTGGGTTTCATAACCCAACTGCACATGTGAAACGGGTGAGTGGGGTTCAGAACCCAACAGTAGAGGTGCGACGGGTGAGTGGGGTTCATAACCCAAGTGGAGAGGTGAGATGGGTGAGTGGGGTCCAAAAACCAACTGCAGAGATGAGATAAGCGAGTGTGGTTTGAGCCCAACTATTGAGGTGAGACGTGTGAGTGGGTTTCAGAACCCAACAGTAGAGGTGAGACGGGTTAGTGGGGTTCAGAACCCAACAGTAGAGATGAGACAAGTTATTGGGGTTCAGAACACAACTGTAGAGATGAGATGGGTGAGTGGGGTTCCGAACCCAACTGTTGAGGTGAGAAAGGTGAGTGGTGTTCAGAACCCAAATGTTGAGGTGAGACGTGAAAGGGGGTTTCAAAACCCAACTGCAGAGGTGAGACGAGTGAGTGGGGTTCAAAACCGAATTGCAGAGGTGAGCCAGGAGAGTGGGGTTCAGAACACAACTGCGGAGGCTAGACGAGTGAGTGGGGTTAGTGGGGTTTTGAACCCAACTGCAGAGGTGAGACGGGTGAGTGGAGTTCAGAACCCAACAGTAGAGGTGAGACGGGTGAGTTGGGTTCAGAACCCAATTGTTAAAGTGAGATGGGTTAGTGGGGTTCAGATCCCAACTGGAGGGGTGAGAAAGGTGAGTGGGGTTCAGAACCCAACTGTAGAGGTGAGACAGGTGAGTGGGGTTCAGAACGCAACTGCGGAGGTTAGACGAGTGAGTGTGGTGAGTGGGGTTCAGAACCCAACTTTAGAGGTGAGATGGGTGAGTGAGGTTCAGAACCCAACAGTAGAGGTGAGACAGGTTAGTGGGGTTCAGATCCCAACTGGAGAGGTGAGACGGGTGAGCGGGGTTTAGAACCCAATTGTAGAGGTGAGATGGGTGAGTGGGTTTCACGACCCAATTGTAGGGGTGAGACGGGTGTGTGGTGTTCAAAACCTAACTGCAGAGGTAAGACGAGTGAGTGGGATTCAAAACCCAATTGCAGAGGTGCGACGGGTGAATGGGATTCAGAACCCAACTGCAGAGGTGAGATGGGTGAGTGGGGTTCAGAACCCAACTGTAGTAATGAAACGGGTGAGTGGGGTTTTAGAACCCAGTAGTAGAGGTGAGACGGATGAGTGGGGTTCAGAACCCAAGTGCAAAAGTGAAACGGGTGAGTGGGGTCTAGTTTCCAACACTAGAGGTGAGACAGGCTAGTGGGGTTCAGAACCTAATTGCAGAAGTGAAACGGGTGAGTGGGGTTCAGAACCCAATAGTAGAGGTGAGACGGGTGAGTGGGGTTCAGAATCCAACGGTAGAGGTGAGATGAGTAAGTGGTGTTCATAACCTAACTGTAGGGGTGAGACAGGTGAGTGGGATTAAAATCCCTACTGCAGAGGTGAGACGAGTGAGTCGGGTTCGAAACCTAACTGCAGAGGTGAGATAGGTGAGTGGGGTTCAGAACCCAACTGCAAATGCTATACAGGTGAGTGGGGTTCCGAACCCAACAGTACAGGTGAGACATGTGAGTGGGGTTCAGAACCCAACTGTAGAGGTGAGACTTGTTAGTGGGGTTCAGAACCCACCTCGAGAGGTGAAACGGGTGAGTGGGGTTCAGAACCTAACTAGAGAGGTGAGACGGGTGAGTGTGGTTCAGAACCCAACAGTAGAGGTGAGACTGGTTAGTGGGGTTCAGAACCCAAGTGCAAAAGCTAAACAGTTGAGTGGGGTCCAGAACCCAAAAGTAGAGGTGAGACGGGTTTGTGGGTTTTAGAATCCAACGATAAAGGTGAGACGAATAAGTGGGGCTCATAACCTAACTGTAGGGGTGAGACAGGTGAGTGGGGTTAAAATCCCAACTGCAGAGGTGAGACGCGTGAATGGGGTTCAAAACCCAACTGCAGAGGTGAGACGGGTTGTTGGAGTTCAGAGCCCAACTGCAAAGGTGAGACGGATTAGTGGGGTTCAGATCCCAGCTGCAGAGGTGAGACGGGTTAGTGGGGTTCAGAACCCAACAGTAGAGGTGAGATGGGTTTGTGGGATTCAGTACCCAACAGTAGAGGTGAGACGGGTGAGTGGGGATTAGAACCCAACAGTAGAGGTGAGACTTGTTAGTGGGTCTCATAACCCAACTGGAGAGGTGAGATGGGTGAGTGGGGTTCAGAACCCAACTATAGAGGTGAGACAGGTGTGTGGGGTTCAGAACCTAATAGTAGAGGTGAGACGGGTGAGTGGGGTTCAGAACCCAACTGCATAAGTGATACGGATGAGTGGGGTTCAGAACCCAGCTGCAGAGGTGAGACGGATGAGTGGGCTTCAGAACCCAACTGTAGAGGTGAGATGGGAGAGTGCGGTTCAGAAACCAGCTGTAGGGGTGAGACGATTGAGTGGGGTTCAGAACCCAACAGTAGTGGTGAGACGGGTGAGTAGGGTTCAGAACCCAACTGTAGAGGTGAGACGGGTTACTGGGGTTAAGAATCCAACTATTGAGGTGAGACGAATGAGTGGGGTCCAGAACCCAACTTTTGAGTTGAGACAGGTGAGTGGAGTTCCAAAACCCAACTGTAGAGGTGAGACGGGTGAGTGGGGTTTAGAACCCAACTATAGATGTGAGACGGGTGAGTGGTGTTCCAAACCCAACTGCATAGGTGCGACGAGTGAGTGGGGTTCAAAACCCAATTGCAGTGGTGAGACGGGTGAGTGGGGTTCAGAACCCAACCGTAAAGGTGAGACGGGTTAGTGGGGTACATAACACAACTGAAGAGGTGAGATGGGTGAGTGGGGTTTCGAACCCAACTGTTGAGGTGAGACGGGTTGAGTGGTGTTCCGAATGAGTGGTGTTCAGAACCCATATATTGAGTTGAGACGAGAAAGGGGGGTTCAAATTGCAACTGCAGAGGTGAGATGAGTGGGTGGGGTTCAGAACACAACTGCGGAGGTTAGACAAGTGGGGTGAGTGGGGTTCAGAACCCAACTTCAGAGGTGAGACGGGTGAGTGGGGTTCAGAACCCAACAGTAGAGGTGAGACAGGTTAGTGGGGTTCAGAACCCAACTGGAGAGGTGAGACAGGTGATTGGGGTTTAGAACCCAACTGGAGAGGTGGGACGGGTGAGTGGGGTTCAGAACCCAAATGTAGAGGTGAGACGGGTGAGTGGGGTTCAGAACCCAATTGTAGAGGTGAGATGGGTGAGTGGGGTTCAGAACCGAACTATAGAGGTGAAATGGGTGAGTGGGGATTAGAACCCAACTGGAGAGGTGAGACGGGTGAGTGGGTTTCAGAACCCAGCAGTAGAGGTGAGACGAGTGAGTGGGGTTCAAAACCCAACTGCAGAGGTGAGACGGGTGAGTGGGGTTCAGAACACAACTGCAGAGGTTAGACGCGTGAGTGGTGTGAGTGGGGTTGAGAACCCAACAGTAGAGGTGAGACGGGTTAGTGGGGTTTTGAACCCAACTATCGAGGAAAGATGTGTGAGCTGGATTCAAAACACAGCTGTAGATGTGAGACAGGTGAGTGAGGTTCATAACCACACTGCTGAGGTGAGATGAGTTAGTGGAGTTCATATCCCAAATTGAGAGGTGAGATGGGTGAGTGGGGTTTAGAACCCAACAGTAGAGGTGAGAAGAGCGAGTGGGGTTCAGAACCCAACTTGAGAGGTAAGAAAGGTGAGTGTGGTTCAGAACCCAGCAATAGAGGTGTGAAGGGTTTGAGGGGTTCATAACCCAACAATTGAAATAAGATGGGTGAGTGGGGTTCACAACCCAACAGTTGAGGTGGGAAGGGTGAGTGGGGTTCACAACCCAACAGCAGAGGTGAGATAATTGAGTATGGTTTGAGCCCAACTACTGATGTGAGACAGGTGAGTGGGTTTCAGAACCCAACAGTAGAGGTGAGACGGGTTACTGGGGTTCAGAACCCAACAGTAGAGGTGAGACAAGTTATTGGGGTTCAGAACACAACTATAGAGGTGAGATGGGTGAGTGGGGTTCCAAACCCTACTGCTGAGGTGAGATAAGTGAGTGGTGTTCAGAACCCAAATGTTGAGGTGAGACGAGAAAGGGGGGTTCAATACCCAACTGCAGAGGTGAGACGGGTGAGTGGGGTTTAGAATCCAACAGTAGAGATGAGACAGGTTAGTGGGGTTCAGAACCCAACTATAGAGTTGAGACGTGTCAGCGGGGTTTAGAACACAACTGTAGATTTGAGACGGGTGAGTGGGGTTCATAACCCAATTGTTGGGGTGAGATGGGTTAGTGGGGTTCAGATCCCAACTGGAGGGGTGAGACAGGTGAGTGGGGTTGAGAACCAAACTGTAGAGGTGAGACGGGTGAGTGGGGATCAGAACCCAAATCTAGAGATGAGACGGGTGAGTGGGGTTGAGAACCCAATTGTAGAGGTGCTACAGGTGAGTGGGGTTCAAAACCCAACTACAGAGGTGAGGCGGGTGAGTGGGGTTCAGAACCCAACTGCACAGGTGCGACATGTGAGTGGGGTTCAGAACCCAACTTCAGAGGTGAGACTTGTGAGTGTGGTTCAGAACTCAACAGTAGAGGTGAGAAAGGTTAGTGGGGTTCAAAACCCAACTGGAGATGTGAGACAGGTGATTGGGGTTCGGAACCCAACTGGAGAGGTGGGACGGGTGAGTGGGGTTCAGAACCCAAATATAGAGGCGAGACGGGTGAGCGGGGTTCAGAACCCAATTGCAGAGGATAGATGGGTGAGTGGGGTCGAGAACCCAATTGTAGAGGTGAGACGGGTGAGTGGGGTTCAAAACCCAACTGTAGAGGTGATACGGGTGAGTGGGTTTCAGAACCCAACTCCACAGGTGCGACATGTGAGTGGGGTTCAGAACCCAACAGTAGAGGTGAGACGAGTGACTGTGGTTCAGAACCCAGATATTGAGGTGAGACGGGTGAATGGGGTTGAGAACCCAATTGTAGAGGTGCGACAGGTGAGTGGGGTTCAAAACCCAACTGTAGAGGTGAGACGGGTGAGTGGGGTTCAGATCCCAACTGCACATGTGCAACATGTGAGTGGGGTTCAGAACCAAACTGCAGAGGTGCGACATGTGAGTGGGGTTCAGAACCCAACTAGAGAGGTGAGACAGGTTAGTGGGGTTCAGAACCTAACTATTGTGGTAAGACGGGTGAGTGGGGTTCAGAACCCAACTATTGAGGTAAGACTAGTGAGTGGGGTTAAGAACCCTCTTGGAGAGGTGAGACGAGTGAGTGTGGTTCACAACCCAGATATTGAGGTGAGACGGTTTAGTGGTTTCAGATGACAACGGTAGAGGTGAGATGGGTGAGTGGGGTTCAGAATCCAACGGTAGAGGTGAGAGGAGTAAGAGGGGTTCATAACCCAACTGCACAGTGAGATGGGTGAGTGGGGTTCAGAACCCAACTGGAGAGGTGAGACGGGTGAGTCGGGTTAAGAACCCAACTTGAGAGGTGAGACGGATGAGTGTGGTTCAGAACCCAACTGTTGAGGTGAGAAGGGTGAGTGGGGTTCAGAACCCAACAGTAGAGGTGAGACGGGTGAGTGGGGTTCAGAACCCAACAGTAGAGGTTAGACTTGTAAGTGGGGTTCATAACCCAACTGCACAGGTAAGGCGGGTGAGTGGGGTTCCGAACCCAACTGGAGAGGTGAGACGGGTGAGTGGGTTCAGAACCCAACAGTAGAGGTAAGATGGGTAAGTGGGGATCAGAACCCAACAGTAGAGGTGAGACGGGAGAGTGGGGTTTAGAACCCAAGAGTAGAGGTGAGACTTGTAAGTGGGGTTCAGAACCCAACTGGAGAGGTGAGACGTGTGAGTGGGGTCCAGAACCCAACAGTAGAGGTGAGACGGGTTAGTGGGGTTCAGAACCCAACTATTGATGTAAGACGGGGAAGTGGGTTTCAGAACCAATAGTAGAGATGAGACGGGTTAGTGGGGTTCGGAACCCAACAGTAGAGGTGAGACGGGTGAGTGGGGTTTAGAACCCAACAGTAGACGTAAGACTTGTAAGTGGGGTTCATATCCCAACTGCACAGGTGAGACGGGTGAGTGGTGTTCAGAACTCAATTGGAGAGGTGAGACGGGTGAGTGGGGTTCAGAACCCAATTGGAGAGGTGTGACAGGTGAGTGGGTTTCAGAACCCAACAGTAGAGGTGAGACGGGTTACTGGGGTTCAGAACCCAACAGTAGAGGTGAGACAAGTTATTGGGGTTCAGAACACAACTATAGAGGTGAGATGGGTGAGTGGGGTTCCGAACCCTACTGCTGAGGTGAGATAAGTGAGTGGTGTTCAGAACCCAAATGTTGAGGTGAGACGAAAAAGGGGGGTTCAATACCCAACTGCAGAGGTGAGACGGGTGAGTGGGGTTTAGAACCCAACAGTAGAGATGAGACAGGTTAGTGGGGTTCAGAACCCAACTATAGAGTTGAGACGTGTCAGCGGGGTTTAGAACACAACTGTAGATTTGAGACGGGTGAGTGGGGTTCATAACCCAATTGTTGGGGTGAGATGGGTTAGTGGGGTTCAGATCCCAACTGGAGGGGTGAGACAGGTGAGTGGGGTTCAGAACCAAACTGTAGAGGTGAGACGGGTGAGTGGGGATCAGAACCCAAATCTAGAGATGAGACGGGTGAGTGGGGTTGAGAACCCAATTGTAGAGGTGCTACAGGTGAGTGGGGTTCAAAACCCAACTACAGAGGTGAGGCGGGTGAGTGGGGTTCAGAACCAACTGCACAGGTGCGACATGTGAGTGGGGTTCAGAACCCAACTTCAGAGGTGAGACTTGTGAGTGTGGTTCAGAACTCAACAGTAGAGGTGAGAAAGGTTAGTGGGGTTCAGAACCCAACTGGAGAGGTGAGACAGGTGATTGGGGTTCGGAACCCATTTGGAGAGGTGGGACGGGTGAGTGGGGTTCAGAACCCAAATATAGAGGCGAGACGGGTGAGCGGGGTTCAGAACCCAATTGCAGAGGATAGATGGGTGAGTGGGGTTGAGAACCCAATTGTAGAGGTGAGACGGGTGAGTGGGGTTCAAAACCCAACTGTAGAGGTGATACGGGTGAGTGGGTTTCAGAACCCAACTCCACAGGTGCGACATGTGAGTGGGGTTCAGAACCCAACAGTAGAGGTGAGACGAGTGACTGTGGTTCAGAACCCAGATATTGAGGTGAGACGGGTGAATGGGGTTGAGAACCCAATTGTAGAGGTGCGACAGGTGAGTGGGGTTCAAAACCCAACTGTAGAGGTGAGAC
This sequence comes from Closterium sp. NIES-67, assembly GCA_027943415.1. Classification (NCBI taxonomy): domain Eukaryota; kingdom Viridiplantae; phylum Streptophyta; class Zygnematophyceae; order Desmidiales; family Closteriaceae; genus Closterium; species Closterium sp. NIES-67. The sequence continues at coordinate 43,065 of BQMB01001097.1, forward strand.
GGGTGAGTGGGGTTCAGATCCCAACTGCACATGTGCAACATGTGAGTGGGGTTCAGAACCAAACTGCAGAGGTGCGACATGTGAGTGGGGTTCAGAACCCAACTAGAGAGGTGAGACAGGTTAGTGGGGTTCAGAACCTAACTATTGTGGTAAGACGGGTGAGTGGGGTTCAGAACCCAACTATTGAGGTAAGACTAGTGAGTGGGGTTAAGAACCCTCTTGGAGAGGTGAGACGAGTGAGTGTGGTTCACAACCCAGATATTGAGGTGAGACGGTTTAGTGGGTTTCAGATGACAACGGTAGAGGTGAGATGGGTGAGTGGGGTTCAGAATCCAACGGTAGAGGTGAGAGAGTAAGAGGGGTTCATAACCCAACTGCACAGGTGAGATGGGTGAGTGGGGTTCAGAACCCAACTGGAGAGGTGAGACGGGTGAGTCGGGTTAAGAACCCAACTTGAGAGGTGAGACGGATGAGTGTGGTTCAGAACCCAACTGTTGAGGTGAGAAGGGTGAGTGGGGTTCAGAACCCAACAGTAGAGGTGAGACGGGTGAGTGGGGTTCAGAACCCAACAGTAGAGGTTAGACTTGTAAGTGGGGTTCATAACCCAACTGCACAGGTAAGGCGGGTGAGTGGGGTTCCGAACCCAACTGGAGAGGTGAGACGGGTGAGTGGGGTTCAGAACCCAACAGTAGAGGTAAGACGGGTAAGTGGGGATCAGAACCCAACAGTAGAGGTGAGACGGGAGAGTGGGGTTAAGAACCCAAGAGTAGAGGTGAGACTTGTAAGTGGGGTTCAGAACCCAACTGGAGAGGTGAGACGTGTGAGTGGGGTCCAGAACCCAACAATAGAGGTGAGACGGGTTAGTGGGGTTCAGAACCCAACTATTGATGTAAGACGGGGAAGTGGGTTTCAGAACCCAATAGTAGAGATGAGACGGGTTAGTGGGGTTCGGAACCCAACAGTAGAGGTGAGACGGGTGAGTGGGGTTTAGAACCCAACAGTAGACGTAAGACATGTAAGTGGGGTTCATATCCCAACTGCACAGGTGAGACGGGTGAGTGGTGTTCAGAACTCAATTGGAGAGGTGAGACGGGTGAGTGGGGTTCAGAACCCAATTGGAGAGGTGTGACGGGTGAGTGGGGTTCAAAACCTAACTGCAGACGTGAGACGAGTGTGTGTGGTTCAAAGCCCAACTATTGAGGTGAGACGGGTGAGTGGGTTTCAGAACCCAACTGCAGAGGTGAGACGGGTTAGTGTGGTTCTGACCCAATTATTGAGGTAAGATGGGTGAGTGGGTTTAAGAACAACTATAGAGGTGAGACATGTTATTGGGGTTCAGAACCCAACTATTGAGGTAAGACGGGTGAGTGGGGTTCAGAACCCAACAGTTAAGGTGAGACGGGTGAGTGGGGTTCAGAACCCAACTGGACAGGTGAGATGGTGAGTGGGGTTCATAACTCACAGTATAGGTGAGACGATTGAGTGTGGTTCAGAACGCAACTATTGAGGTAGATGGGTCAGTGGGGTTCAGAAAGCAACTGTTGGGATGAGACGGGTGAGTGGGGTTCATAACCCAACAGTAGAGGTGAGAGGAGTAAGTGGGGTTCATAACCCAACCGTAGGGGTGAGACGGGTGAGTGGGGTTTAGAACCCAATTGTAGAGGTGAGACTTGTAAGTGGGGTACATAACCCAACTGCACAGGTGAGACGGGTGAGTGGGGTTCAGAACCCAACTGGAGAGGTGAGACGGATGAGTGGGATTCAGAACCCAACTTGAGAGGTGAGATGGATGAGTGTGGTTCATAACCAAACTGTTGAGGTGAGATGGGTGAGGGGTTCGGAACCTAACAGTAATGGTGAGACGGGTGAGTTGGGTTTAGAACCCAACAGTAGAGGTGAGACTTGTAGGTGGGGTTCATAACCCAACTGCACATGTAAGACGGGTGAGTGGGGTTCCGAACCCAACTGGAGAGGTGAGACGGGTGAGTGGGGTTCAGAATCCAACGGTAGAGGTGAGACGAGTAAGTGGGGTTCACAACCCAACTGCAGAAGTGATATTGGTGAGTGGGGTTCTGAACCCAACAGTAGAGGTGAGACGGATGAGTGGGGTTCAGAACCCAACAGTAGAGGTAAGATGGGTTTGTGGGGTTCAGAACCCAACAGTGGAGGTGAGACGGGTGATTGGGGTTTAGAACCCAAAAGTAGAGGTGAGACTCGTAAGTGGGGTTCAAATCCAACTGCACAGGTGAGTTGGGTGAGTCTGGTTCAAAACCCAACTGGAGAGGTGAGACAGGTGAGTGGGGTTCAAAACCTAACTTGAGAGGTGAGACGGGTGAGTGTGGTTCAGAACCCAACTGTAGAGGTAAGACTTGTGAGTGGGGTTCATAACCCAACTGCACAGGTGAGACGCGTGAGTGGGGTTCATCACCCAATTTGAGAGGTGAGACGGGTGAGTGGGGTTCAGAACCCAACTGCAGACGTGAGACGAGTGAGTGTTGTTCAGAGCCCTACAGTTGAGGTAAGACGGGCTAGTGGGTTTCTGAACCCAACTGTAGAGGTGAGATGGGTTAGTGGGGTTCATAACACAACAGTAGAGGTGAGACAAGTTATTGGGGTTTTCAACACAAATGTTAAGGTGAGATGGGTGAGTGGGGTTCCAAACCCAACTGTTGAGGTGAGACAGGTGAGTGGCGTTGAGAACCCAAATGTTGAGGTGAGACGAGAAAGGGGGGTTTAAAACCCAACTTCAGAGGTGAGACGGGTGGGTGGGTTCAACACAACTGCGGAGGTGAGACGGGTGAGTGGGGTTAGGAATCCAACTACACAGGTGAGACGGGTGAGTGGGGTTCAGAACCCAACTACAGAGGTGCGACGGTGAGTGTGGTTCAGAACCCAATTTGAGAGGTGAGACGGGTGAGTGGGGTTAAAAACCCAACTGCGGAGGTGAGACGGGTGAGTGGGGTTAGGAATCCAACTACACAGGTGAGACGGGTGAGTGGGGTTCACAACCCAACTGCAGAGGTGCGACAGGTGAGTGGGGTTCAGAACCTAACTGGAGAGGTGAGACGGGTAAGTGTGGTTCTTAACCCAATTAATAAAATGAGATGGGTGAGTGGGTTTCAGAACCCAACTATCGAGGTGAGACAGGTTAGTGGATTCAGAACCCAACTATTGAGGTATGACGGGTGAGTGGGATTCAAAACCCAACTGTAGAGGTGAGTCGGGGGAGTGGGGTTCAGAACCCAACAGTAGAGAAGAGACGGTTAGTTGGTTTCAGAACCCAACTGTTGAGGTGAGACGGTGTGAGTGGTGTTCAAAACCCAAGTGTTGAGGTGCGACGAGAATGGGGGTTCAAAACCCAACTGCAGAGGTCAAACGATTGAGTGGGGTATAAAACCCAACTGCAGAGGTTAGACAAGTGAGTGGGATTCAAAACCCAATTGCAGAGGTGAGACGGTGAGTGGGGTTTCAGAACCCAACAGTAGAAGTGAAACGGGTGAGTGGGGTTTTAGAACCAGCAGTAGAGGTGAGACGGGTGAGTGGGGTTCAGGACCCAACAGTAGAGGTGAGACGGGTGAGTGGGGTTCAGAATCCAACGGTAGAGGTGAGACGAGTAAGTGGTGTTCATAACCTAACTGTAGGGGTGAGACAGGTGAGTGGGATTAAAATCCAACTGCCAGAGGTGAGATGAGTGAGTCGGGTTCGAAACCTAACTGCGGAGGTGAGACAGGTGAGTGGGGTTCAGAACCCAACTGCAAAATTATACAGGTGAGTGGGGTTCCGAACCCAACAGTAGAGTGAGATGGGTGATGTGGTTCAGAACCCAACAGTAGAGGTGAGACGGGTTAGTGGGGTTCAGAACCCGACTGCGGAGGTGAGACGGGTGAGTGGGGTTAGGAATCCAACTACCAGGTGAGACGGGTGAGTGGGGTTCACAACCCAACTGCAGAGGTGCGACAGGTGAGTGGGGTTCAGAACCTAACTGGAGAGGTGAGACGGGTAAGTGTGGTTCTTAACCAATTAATGAAATGAGATGGGTGAGTGGGTTCAGAACCCAACTATCGAGGTGAGACAGGTTAGTGGAGTTCAGAACCCAACTATGAGGTATGACGGGTGAGTGGGATTCAAAACCCAACTGTAGAGGTGAGTCGGGGGAGTGGGGTTCAGAACCCAACAGTAGAGAAGAGACGGGTTAGTTGGTTTCAGAACCCAACTGTTGAGTGAGACGGGTGAGTGGTGTTCAAAAACCCAAGTGTTGAGGTGCGACGAGAATGGGGGGTTCAAAACCCAACTGCAGAGGTCAAAACGATTGAGTGGGGTTGAAAACCCAACTGCAGAGGTTAGACAAGTGAGTGGGATTCAAAACCCAATTGCAGAGGTGAGACGAGTGAGTGGGGTTCAGAACCCAACTGTAGAAGTGAAACGGGTGAGTGGGGTTTTAGAACCCACCAGCAGAGGTGAGACGGATGAGTGGGGTTCAGAACCCAACTGCAGAAGTGACGGGTGAGTGGGGTTCAGAACCCAACAGTAGAGGTGAGACCGAGTAAGTGGTGTTCATACCTAACTGTAGGGGTGAGACAGTTTGAGTGGGATTAAAATCCAACTGCAGAGGTGAGATGAGTGAGTCGGGTTCGAAACCTAACTGCGGATGAGACAGAGTGGGGTTCAGAACCCAACTGCAAAAGTTATACAGGTGAGTGGGGTTCCCAACCCAACAGTAGAGGTGAGATGGGTGAGTGTGGTTCAAACCCAACAGTAGAGGTGAGACGGTTAGTGGTTCAAAACCCAACTGCGGAGGTGAGACGGGTGAGTGGGGTTAGGAATCCAACTACAACAGGTGAGACGGGTGAGTTGGGGTTCACAACCCAACTGCAGAGGTGCGACAGGTGAGTGGGGTTCAGAACCTAACTGGAGAGGTGAGACGGTAAGTGTGGTTCTTAACCCAATTAATGAAATGAGATTGGTGAGTGGGTTTCAGAACCCAACTATCGAGGTGAGACAGGTTAGTGGAGTTCAGAACCCAACTATTGAGGTATGACGGGTGAGTGGGATTCAAACCCAACTGCAGAGGTGAGTCGGGGTAGTGGGGTTCAGAACCCACAGTAAGAAGAGACGGTTAGTTGGTTTCAGAACCCAACTGTTGAGGTGAGACGGGTGAGTGGTGTTCAAAACCAAGTGTTGAGGTGCGACGAGAATGGGGGGTTCAAAACCCAACTGCAGAGGTCAAACGATTGAGTGGGGTTGAAAACCCAAACTGCAGAGGTTAGACAAGTGAGTGGGATTCAAAACCCAATTGCAGAGGTGAGACGGGTGAGTGGGGT